>RXPK01002476.1:0-64321 GCA_004143645.1 Protaetia brevitarsis
ACTATTTCATACAAACTAACAACTGCAGTTGAAGATACCACACAGCGCAAATTCAGAATAAAAACTGGTATTTCCTCACTCTTCGAAATATATACCTTTCGTAGCGCTGGTTCAAGCAAATATAACATCAAAAGAGCAGGCTCGTTTAACCTTCTAGAGCCTGCACCTTATTAAGAAAATTAATTTTCTAACACCAACTATCGTATTCGCTTGAATAAAATACGATTAGAATAAGAAAAGGATTTATTTCATCTACACAGTAAGAAAAAATTATAGTAACATATTCGGTAATTTTACGTCAAGAATATTATTGTAATTTTGCAAATTGCTAAGGAAATTTACATCAAGCTGTAAATTTACAATTTTATGATTACATTACATGACTGCAAACAGTACACTGAATACTAATGTTTTTCATTAGTAGTATTTGGGCTGTTCTGTATAATTGCTCTATATACAGTTACAGACATCTTTACATCCTGTACTTGTAATGCTTCTTAACGTTTTCAATAACATCAAATTTAGCCTTAGTAAATTGGTTAACAAGTTACAGAAAAATCTGGTTTATCAGAGTAGTGTAATGCGTTTGTACGCGATGTTTTGCCGTTCAAAATTGCCAACTTGTTCTTGAACGTTTAACAAGGTAGGAATCGTCATTCTCGAATACAACCTGCTAATACTCAGAAGATATATTTCTGCAAACATATTGGCGAAATCTTGAAAGAAAAAAAGTTGAGAATATCAATGTTTGGAAGTAATTGTGTGATATTTATATTACACTGAACATAAGAAAGAACAACATGCCTTGCAGAATAAGAATATGTATGAGAGAGAAGATGTTGTCAGTTTAATTGTACTTGTGACAGATCACGTTCAGAAACGAATTCTCCCCTCTATCTATTATCGTAAATGTCCTGCGTGTAAAATTATAATTTTAACAGTAATATTCATATTGCAAAATTTACAGAGTAAATTTAACCGATTACATTGATTTGTAAATTTACAGCTCATACCAAACAAATACAGTAAGCATACTTTAAAAACAATGTTATCGTAAAATGCAATAATATTGCAAAATAATATAGTCATTTTATTGTAATATCACAATATTTGTGATGAAGAATAAATTTCAGATAATATAAATTTATTAAACAAAATCATGTTAGCATCAAAGTACGAATCAATTACACAAATAATTTTCCCTATTATAGCCGAATTATTCGTCTTCATTAGCGACCTAATTATAGTCGAAGTATGTCAATGAGGATATATGCACTTCCAAATATGTGTTCAATAATTTGCGCAGCTACTCTGACTCTGGATTATAGACTCAGTTGTTATAATCGGTTTTCACTGAATTTCAGTATTTTTCCTTTCATGTATTACTTAGTTGGAAATAAATCATATTATTGTCATCTACAATAATTATCAGTAATAATGCTCTCTTGTCTCTTTTCTCATTCTAGTAGTACGCATTCCAAACACACGAAAACAGGTTGGGCTTTGTTGTAGAACATACAGATCACATTAGTGACCAGATTCACCGATTTTTCTCGAGCCGGTTTAACTACAGTCTGTTTTAAAAATTAATTTCAAAATCGGATTTAAAAGCGCAGCCCATATTACGTATTAGCAATACATGCGTAGATTTATGTTTCAAGGTATTCAAGACTATTATTGAAAACGACGTATTGCTGATTAAATAAAGTATAATTCTATACTTAAATCTCTCAAAATATACCATAAATAATTCATATTAAATATATGAATATAGCTGTATATAGTAATCCAATTCGTCCGTCTTTAGTATGAAAATATATATATCTAAAAGGGAAATAATTAGGACGCAGCAAAACTTTTATTTTTAAAACTTCTTTTTCAAAATGCTTTAAAAGCGTGGAAAAATGATGAAAATCTGATTCTCTGGTGAGTGAATTAGATGTAAGAGAAAACTATTCTTGGTTCTTAAACAAATCTGAGTTTCGATTGTCTGTGAAATATAAATCTCGCTCGAGAATGAAAGTATTGGAAACTAAAAATATGTACGGTTTTATTTAGGCAATTGTTTAATAAAATATAAATGGACTGCAATGACTTTTTCTTGTTAATTAAGTTATTAAATACTTTTGTAAAATGTTAACAGTTTTTGAATTCGCAAGCAAAAACAATCGGAGATGCGTTTATTTTCATTAAAATCATTGATTGGTAAGTATAGAATTTGGTAGGTAAAACGCTTTAAAAATGTTACCTTGCCATGAGGAAAGCAACATCTGCTTAGGCAACCAATGAAACGATAAAACTATTTTGTGTGGGCACTGTAGTTTATACCTAATTATCGATAATGTTATAGACTATCGATAACTATAAATACTGGCCATTGACTAATATAATTATAGCAGAAGCAAATACAAAAACATAGATGAAAAAGTAAAATAATCTAAATCTCGTAAAAAAACATTTAGAACTGGATTATTTCAGTATTGATTAGATTTGATTAGCAAATTAACGATAGTTGGTCCTTCTATAGTGTTTCTTTTTGCAATTTGTAATTTTGAGAATTGGCTCGTATAACTAAAAATAGTGTGAAAGTGTTGCTTTTAGATGAAAATATTGTGATGACGCAACAGTTATTAGTTACGTTATCTAGAAAGGTTGACCGATGCCAGAATACAATGAAGTATACTTAATTTTGAGTTGGCATAGTAGCGTGGGGATATAGTGGTTGTTGAAATAATTTTGTCAAGTTGAATATTTAGTCTTGAATTTTTACTAATTTTATATTCGTTTTACAATAAAAGGATAACTAAAGAATAAAGTGTGTACTATCCGTCATATTTGGTGTCAGACGTGAGATGCATTTCCACTTGCCAATATCCAATTTTTAGATCTAACGTGGAGAAATATTTTGTGTCGGCTAACGCTTCCAGTGTATCGTCAATTCGTGGTAACGGATAACTGTCTTTGTAGGTAATATCGATGAGTTTCCTATAATCGCAGAGCTCCATCCTTCTTACTCACTAAAACTAGTGGAGACAATCATGCACTCTTTGAAGGCTAAATCATCTCTTCCTCATGCCTATCTTCTATGATCTTCTCCATTTCTTCCCGTTTTGCCAGAGGAAAGCGTCGAGGATGTTGTTTGATAGGCAGGTGATCCCCTGTAGTTATTCGGTGTTTCACTAAATTTGTCCTTCCATATTTTCTTCCTTCGGTGGAGAATAAGTCCGCGCATTCTAATAGCTAGTTTCCGTTAAAGCTTCTTTTTGCAAAATGGTCAAATCTGCAGAAGAATTCTGTAGCAAATCTTCTATATTCTTCGGGACTGTTTCGCATACGACCGCTCGCCGGCACATCAGAACATTGTCCTTTCGTCATCTAGGTAACAGGTTCGCATAACCCAATCTTCGTATTCTTTGGAATTGTTATTTCCCCAGGATTGAGGTTAGCCATGCCTACAAAAACAATATCTTGTCTTTTTGTAAGTGTCCTCGATAGTAAGAGTCCCTTATCAAGTTTGAATTCTTGCTTGGGTTCTGCCATTCCTATAAGACATCCACCAAGATCTCCATCTATCCTTACCTTCGCAACCATTTCACTGTTAGCAGGAATGACTACTTTTCGAGGCGTGACAACCTTTGCGCTGGTTTGTATTTCTTCAGAGTCTATCAGACTGATCTCCTCGTCTTGATAGAGTAAAACGTGATTCGTTATAACAATTACAAATCCATAGGCTTTGAGGACGTCTAACCCAAGTATAAGATCATCCATTATCCGCTACTAGAAGTTCTATTGATAAAATATTTGCTCCCTATTTTCAAGTTCACCGAAACCTTCCCTTTTGCGGGTGTTAGTTGTCCAGTTGCTGTTTATAGTTGGTATTTGTTCGTGGTCGGTTGCAGAACTAAATCTTCTACCATATCGGGTCTTACAATTGAATCCGTTGCTCCAGTATCCAATGTGACCAGACATCCTGTCTTAACGATGAAACATTCTATCATCGAGCTATTGGCACTTCTCCTTAAACTAGATACACAAAATTTCGTTTGTTGCAACAAGTTTGTTTTGTCCGATTTCTTTTGATGAGCTGCGTTATATTCTGTTTGATGTTGTGGATATGCACATTCTAACCTTTTATTCTTCCTTGCTTTGCATTTATATCGACAGTTACCATACCCACGATAATACCAGCAAAACATCCTTCTTTGAGTGTTATTTCTTGTCTGTTTGGATAATTCTTTCCTGGGCTCTTTTGAGAGTCAGCCAGTGCACGTCCCATTGACTGGCTGACTTTAGTTTTCCTGATCCCTGTATCTTGAACGAGATGATCTCTGACTTGTCATCATGTGTCGTTCTGCAATGTGATGTAATATGACGTGACCGCCATAGTTCCAACAAACTAGATTTCTTCGGTTATTCCCCTTCGAAATAAAGTGCCGAGAGAGTTTCTCAATTTTCTCTTCGAATTGTTCCTTCCTCAGAAACAACATGTAGCTCTCTTATTTTAGGACATACCTTTGGGAACTGTTTGGCTGCTTCCGAATTTGGTTCAGAAGTAAGTGAATGTAAGCCGGAAAGATAATTAAACGTTAGATGCATAATAAAATATATTTTATAATAAAATAAGGGTACTAATGATAATAATTAATTGTGATACAATTATAAAGTAATATACTGTATAATTAGCTATATGAAATTTTTCATAATTTTGCAGAGTCTTTTCACAAGTACTTATATTGAGTAGCAACTTTTGAATCCCTCCTATACAAGTCAATGAAAAGTAGATTTTAAAAATTGAAAAACAAATGTGATTTAAAAATTTGCCGATTGTATATGTAAATGCTTGATACTGCCGTTAACACTTTTTTATTCTTAGAAAGCAAATATGAGTATGACAATAGAAATTAATAAAATAAAGTTTAAAATATATATAATTTAAAAATAATAAGTAAATAGCATTCCGAGATAGCTTGTAAATTATGCCTCAAAACCAGTCATATTCTAAGGTTAAACAATATCCAAATTTTTGTTTAAAAATTTTAAAATATCTTTTTTTTTTAAATTCTGTTTTTTTTTTCTGTGTTCTTTCAGAAGCAACAGACGTTGCAGATGGTTGCGACATGGTTAAGTATTTTAGTGAAATATCTGCTAAATTGTTGAACATTAATTTATTGTTGCACCAAAATAAAATGGCATTATTTTTTCTAGGCTAGAAAGGAATACTTGTTCAATAACAGACACTTTGCTTTCTGATGTCGAATGAATTCTCCTCTGTGTTTATAAGTAATACAGATAATTCTTGTTTTATTACGTTTTTAATTTGCATTGCGTTTGCCCCCTCATCAAGGCAATTTTCTTGTATCTAGGGTCTAGAAGTATGGCTGCAGCAGATATTCTGCATTTTTTATACAATTTTAATCTTTTGCTTAAACTCACTAGCATAGCTTAGTGATGGGTACTATTGATACTTGATGAGGAATAGTTTATTATCAACAGTTGTCGATATTCGAGTATCGATAATAAATATTAACGATAGTACTGTCGATAGTTGAAAATACCGATAGTGCCCAGTACTAATTTTAATTGCAGAAGGGCAGGGGTTAATACCGAAACATGATCGAAAACTCATTAATTGAAAAACTTGTGTCTACACCACTCGTTTTTTAAACTTGAATACCTGCTTCAAAATGTGTCTCATGAAACTGGCTTTTTAATATACCACATGTGCACTATCTGCAGATCACAAGTAGTAACGTAAAATAAATAGTGGTAGGTCAAAATCTAAAATTAACAGTTATAATTGAATTCTTATAGAGGATAAAATAAAATAAAAACAGTGTTGTAGTTAAAAACGCCTAATACCATGCAATGATATGTTAGCGTAAAATTAGTTAAGACATTTTAGAGGTTAAAGGTTGGCAGCAGTGTGCACTTTTAGAGTTGAAGGGGAGACGGGTGATGGTGTACAGTTCGACAAATCCGTCTTGGCAGTTGCACAGTGGCAAACAGGGCGGAGCTGAAGCATATATACTGACAACCGGCCATCGAATACGCTCCCCGCTTCAGTAAAATGTGCGCACAATGACTCACTACGTCACGAGATATTTGTTGGACTGTAGTTGTTTGTACAAGAGAGTGACCCTATTTTTAGTTGTTATTATTCAATGTAATTAAAAATTTAAGTTTAACGTGTGTTTAACGTAGAGGAGTCAACAGATATGTACTATCTTTAACAAATTAAATGCGAATTGGAGCTCCATAAATTAAACCGAAACTACAATTACTGCGTACCGAGCAATGCGTAATTCAGAATTGTTTGCAAATAATTTTTAATTACTGTTTCAGTGTACTGCAGCTTCGATTGCATTAATAATCGAAGATTTGTGGAGCTTGGATTCGCATTTAATTTGCTAAAATTGGTACATTCTGCAGAATTCGAAATGCACAAGCAATAAAATACAAACTAGAGATTAGTCCCGTACAGTAATGTTCTAGTAACACAGACAAACTGAAAGCGAATATTGAAAGCATCTACAGATTATTTTTACTAGTCATAAGATCTCATTTCTTGTTAATATATACCCGGGACTGAAAGAACGCGGAGGCTGCCTCTTTCATACGCAGAAGGATAATAACAATAATCTGCTGATTATCAGTAACAGGGCCTTGGACTGTTTCCCAGGATCTGCTCCTAGAGTAATGTTTTGCGTGATTTTGCTCTTCAGCGAATGCTGGGAGATGCCGTCGCTCCATGCTGATTATATCTTTGTTATTATTGTTAATAATCTTATAATCTTATATCTTAATAAAGTGTTGATATAAACTATAGAGAAATAAGATGTAAAATAAGTAAGAAACAAAATTCCATAGTTTTAGTAAGATAGTATACAAGATAATAGCTTCTTATTGTAGAAAATGATTATATTATAAATTGTAATATGTGTCGATAACACTTGACCCTCTTTCAGACGAAGCGGTTTGGTTAATTCAACTAAGTTGCCTGGTTTACCCTCAACTAGTTCATTGTCATTGAAGACTAAGGCCTGTTTCGGACGAGGTGATTAGTTGATTCCACTAGTTGAACGGACGGTTGTCAACGAGCATACTGATATGAAGTCTTTCGCACGGAGTCAACTTGTCCACTTCGGCGGCCTCAATAGGTCTTTGATGAAAATCAGCTAGTTGACAGTAAATCAGGTTTTATTCTTAACTAGTTGTCATTAAAGACCTATTGAAGCCGGCGAAGTGGACAAGGTGATTCCGTGTGAAAGGGTTCCCAATCATTTGCTATATCAGCATGCTCCTTGACAATCAACTGTTCAACTAGTGGAATCAACCAATCGCCTCGTCTGAAAAAGGCGTTAAAGTATATGTTATTTATATTTTTGTTAGACTAGTAACATTAGTTTATATCAGTCAATTTAGCCATTGTTTCCATTACAAAAAGGAATAGTTATATCTAATAACACTTTACGACTGATAACGCAAAAGTTTCTGAATTAATAAAACCATACATAATAAAGGTATATAGTCTTTCCATGAAATTTACCAATTTCAGGCAAAAACTCGTTCCTCCAAATCGCTCGCAAACAAGTTCTGCGTATTCCTTAATGTTTTCTTGCTTCAATCCAATATCACATAATTTTTTTTCAATATAGGTCGTTTATGGTAATGTACCTACCCGGGCAACCAAATTTAAATTTCCCACAATAATTTTTATTATATACTTATTTATATATTCCTTTCGATTGGTGTATATATATTTAATACGTTTATCTTTGATATCTGAATATTTAAGATTTTTTCGTAATTTATTTTTCAATATAGAAATACAGATTTTCGATTTATTTTCTTTTCTTTGATTTTTACCTATATTATTTATTATTATTTATATATTATTTATGTTCTAGTGGTTATTGGCGGAAATCCTTTCATTAAATATCAAACAAAAATGAAGATTTTAATATTTTTTTTTTATTGCGCGCAAAGCTTTTTCATTAATAATTAACTTATATTTTTTTTCTTATTTTTATTTTAAATTTTCTGAAATTTCAAATTATACCCAAAGCACTCATGATCCCAAATTAAAATTTAAATGGCCATTTTAGTTAGTTTAAAATTATAATAAATTAGTTACAAGATGCTCATAACTTTTGTTTTAAGGATTAGAAATTTTAAACACTTTTTTCGATGAATTTATGATGGTTTTGTTTGCTTGTTTAACGATATACGATATAATATTGAAACAAGTAAACAAAATGTATCATAAATTTAAAGAAAAATAAAAGTTTTTCAAAATTTTAAATCCTTAAAATAAAAGTTATTCGCATCACCTAATTAAATTATTATAATTTTAAACTAAGTAAAAATGGTTATTTACATTTTAATTTGGGATTATGGGTGTTTTGGATATAATTTAAAATTTCAGTAAGTTAAAAAATATGTTTGAAGATTAGTGAAGAAACTTTTGTGATACATAAGCGCAAATGTGAATAAAACACTAAATTGTCATTTTTGTTTGATATTCAATGAAAGGACAGCTCATACCTATACACACTGAGGTATAAAAAATCAAATATTCACTTTCATTGTGCCTCTGTTTTTAAAACGTTACCTTACGGAAATAATTCTCTAGTATGTATTTTATAATTTGTGCATTTCGAATTACGCAGACTGTAGGTGTGTGACTTTGTAACACACCCACTCCAGTGAGGCAGTTAAATATTTTTCATATGTTGACTGTCTGAATGCCTTCCTATCTGTACAATACTCAATATTTGCAAATGCATGTTCTCCTCCTGCCCATCAATTTTGTAGCGTCTGTTTATTTAGCTTCAACGGTTTAATTAAAAAGAATGCCATAATATACGTCCAACTGGTATTTTCAATGCTGTTGTAATATCGACCGACAGACAGAATCAATTTCTAGAGTACACATCCAATACTTGAGCTGCCAATCAATGTGGGTAACCACCTTTGAAGTTTACATTTTTACGTCCGCTCTAGTGGAATCCGTTTCGATTGCCCATAGTGTGTTTAATGGGATTTTTACATAGTAAGTTTAATCAGTTCTTCTCTATTCGCATTTTTGTGTTGAAAAGTTGTTGACTGATGTGAGAACGGCGCTGTAATTGTACGGTGAATATAACTATGACAAGTTTGTGTTTGAGTTCGTTTCCCCAAGCTTCCCTTCTATTTGCATTTTATTTTGTGGTTCGTGAATGGAGTTACGGGCAACATTAATATTCCGAACTTTATTAAGTCTTTGACGACTTTAATGAATTCGCGCAGCAATTATTCCGCATCTGGGAGGAACCAAATACGAACAAATATATGTAAATTAGTTATATTTCGACATTAGGTGTAATAAAATTGCTGAGACATAATAATATGTAAAAATTGCAACAGTTTTCCCACATTTATGAATAAAAGTTTTCACACCTTACACTTTTTAAAATATGATGCCAACTGTTAGGCTCACCTATTTGAATTTGGGATTTGACAACTGTGCCAGCAGACGGCACTACCTGTATAGAGCGGAGATCATCGTAAATAATTCAACAGCTTGTAGAGGGCGCTGTTATAGCTTTATCGAACATTCACACAATCGAAGTTTCTATTGCGAAAGAAATAAAATATTTAGGGAAGAAGACGACTCTAGAACCAGAGGCGCGAGGACCGAGGACAGGACAGTTCTATCGGAGAAGAGATTTCCATAGAGATAACCAATGTGGAAATAAATAATTGATATAAACGGTGAAAATAAATAGTGAATATAAATAGTGGATGTAAATCATAAATATAAATAAGTAGAATTTAAGTGAATTTCATTTCATTCATTTATTCATTAAGTTAGGGTGGGCACCTATAGTCCGGGCACTTGAGCTAGGTGCTCATTGTACCGACCCTATTAAATGTCTTACTTCTATTCGAGCAGCTTGGTGTTCTCTATAAAGCCCAGTATTTTGCCCAATGGAAACTTGAGAACCCTCGAGGGTTCCAATAGATCTTCCCGAAATTTTTCTGCCTGAGTAGCTTCAATTCCTCACATGGGCAGATTACATGTGAACTCGTTTCCTCCTGTAGTTCGCATCTTCTGCACCACGGTTCGTTTACTCGATCTGTGTTGTATAGATGCTTTTTCAGGAGACAGTGTCCAGTTATCAGCCCAGTAATGGTTTTAGCTTCCTTTTTGCTGCGTGTGAGTAGATTATCAGAGGTTAGCATCCTCATTTCCTATTGGCGCTTTGGTATGGAGTTGACCTTCAGTCAACCTCCATTTCTTTGTACTTTCTTTATCTAACCAGGTCCAGGATCCTTAGTAATGCCACATACGGCTCTGGACCCATGAAGTGTCTTTTAGAGCCCTCCTTGGCTAGTTCGTCGGCTATTACATTGCCCTTTGTCCTATCCTTATATACATATCCTTATGTCCCGGCACCCAAATCAGAGACACCGTGTAGTCTCGTGCCAGTGTATTAAGGGGTTGTTTGCAGTCTCTAACTAGTTTTGACTTAGCTGCAGGGTTCGAAACTGCCTTGATACCAGCCTGGCAGCCAAGTGAATTTAATTTATAAAGTGTTTTAGTAGTGTTATTTAATGTTAGTGTTTATAGACGTGTTATTTATCTTAATTGAGTTAAGTGCAGAAATAAACGTGTCACTTAATACATTACCTGTGTAAGTTATTTGATCCCCGAAAACGTTACAGTTGATGTCAGGAATGGGGTTTGGCGATATATTAGCGCATATAAATTTTGATGGACTGTAATAATTGTGTACATAGACAATGGCAACAAAGGGATGTGAGTTGATGGAGACGGAAGGGGCGATTCCGCATGGTGAAATCCGAAATCCTGAGAAGAGACATTATGGGACGCCTCCACAGTGGTCAATAAGAGGAAAAAAACTACAATCTTTTATTTTCTGCAAACAGCTTTTTGTTGTTACTTCCTTAATAGCTAGCTGGTATATTTCTCACAAAAGAATATCCAATTTTACTACACAAAATGTATAAATGGAGCATCAGTGTTGGTGATTGAGCGGTCTATTATTTCTGCCATGGCTTTATTTCTTTGTTTACTGTTATAAAACTTATATAAAATTTTAAATTTTTGCTTATACTCATTATAGTTACGTTCGATGTTACTGTTCCGGTTCTAAAAACACCTCAAAGTTTTAATAATTTTAAAATTTCAATAAAACCACAACTTTTGAGCACCGTCAACCGTTGTGTTATATTTATTGGGCTTCTAATTAAAGTGTTAAATCATTTTCAGACGCGGAAACCTGCGGAACACGTTTTTGTTTACGTTTGTTTACTAAACCGACAAGAAAATTAATGGAAAATTCATTAGATTTATTTAAAATCATTAATTATCTACAAAATCCTGCATGAGGCATCATAAATGTTTAGCATAAATTAAAAGTGTTCTGTGTAAGTGTTGAGTTAACATAAGCAAAGATATAGGGTGCTATTTGAAAAAAAAAGAACGTTACCTTGCGCTAAAGTTAAGCAAATGTTCGGGTTTATAGTAAACACCTGCATATCGATTTTGGTTTCACTGTTGTATCAAGCTAAGTATATATGTATGGTATTTAAGATATAAAATATCTAAAACAAAAGCATGTACAAACTACGCCGCCTTAACCGAAAGCTGGCAGCAGAGCAATTTTTTATATAAGCGTAAATAAACAACGTTGTCATTACAGATAGACATACACTATGCATAAAATGATCTTGCAATATGCACCTATGCCAATTATGAACGATATTGGACGTTAGGCATGGGGACATGGTTATATGTCTGGGTCTATTTGAAAGCGGCGCGCTCTTTCCTACCCCATTCAATTTTACTTTCCTATATCTTAGTTCAATTTTGACGATTATAGTAAATTAACCTACATAAAGTGATGCTATTTTTCTACGTAGAATGTAAAAATGGAATAATATATAGGGTGCTCCATTTAAATTAACCGAGTAAGTACCCGTTTTTCTACTTTTGGAAGACCCCGCCATCTGTTTTTGAGGAGTCATTACAGTGCTTTCCAAAAAATTTTCTATTCAAGGCGTGAAACAATAAGCGAGGAACTCGATAGTTATGTGACGAAAAGCGAAGAAATAAGTTTTAATGTTTTTGTTGTTCTGAGAAAGAAATATGTTTAAATTGGAACAAGTGGGTTGATTTAAACAAAATATTAGACAACAAACAAAATA
Organism: Protaetia brevitarsis; assembly: GCA_004143645.1. NCBI lineage: Eukaryota > Metazoa > Arthropoda > Insecta > Coleoptera > Scarabaeidae > Protaetia > Protaetia brevitarsis. The sequence continues at coordinate 12,214 of RXPK01002476.1, forward strand.
ATGCGCCCAGTTAGAGTGGTCTAAGTGTAGGTGGAACTCTCATCATCAATCCAGAATCCAGACATATCTCAAAATAGCGTTAATCACAAAATACACTTTGTTTAGCAAAATATATATAGTACAGGGAAAGACCCAGAAATTGTGCAAAAATAAAAATGAGGTAATGTTCTTCTTCACTAAATTTATTTATAAAAATATTTAAACGACATGTTCTATAATGGAAGTCTTTCCACCGTGTACAGACTTTGTATTTAATACCCATATGATAAAATGCAATTACGTTTATATTTTTGATGCATTTTGATTTCATCTTAAAAACACTGATTTCTAAAATATTTCCATATTTTCTATTATAAATCGCAACGCTTGCTGTTTTACAAATACCTTTATTATGCCCATATTATAAATTCAATTTAGTTTAAAAAATCTTTCTTTCTTTGTTTATCACGTTTTGCTAAAACGTTCACATAAACGACATATGACTTCTGAACATGCCTACGTTGAAAACGCAAACTTTGTTTTTGTGTGGCGTTCGTGTCCTGAGGATTTTTATTTTGTATTGCATTATAATTCTAACTTCGTAAGGAGCAACTTATAAGGAACAAATGTTCTCCAGTCGTTCATAAATTTGATAAATCCATCGTTTCATCTCCACACATTACGTGTTTTTTTTTTACGTTCGTTTATTATACACGTACACGTGAATCGAACGTATGGCGCGTTATACCATTTGGAAAGGCATTGTCATTCAATCTTTCTTATCTATTTATTTTTTACTTAGAAATTGCGCATCACGCTGTTGATACAAAGGCGGTGCTATCATGAAGATACCAAGAGCGCATTTTACCTGTCGATTGTCGTAATATGATAAGAGAATGATGAAAAATATGATTTCTTTTAGTTAAGAAAGTTGAGAAATACGCATGTTATTTGCTGGGCAGTTGTGTATCAGATATACCTACCTTTCGATATACTATCCCACTCCATATGCTATCACTGTTTAACGGTAAGCTCTCACTGCTTTCTCTACCCTTGTCTAACTACTACAATTACTCTCCCCATATCGATTTTTTTCAATTTAAATCAATTCAATTAGCCCTCTTTCCGTACTATTGCGAGTTGAGGCGAACGATTCTCTAGGTATGCGTAATTCACTTCAAGTTTAGCTGGCCTTCGATTCATTTCGCCTGTTTCTTAACAATACGTTGATGGGTATTAGCGTACGGCCCTCAAATTTTGTAAAGGTTATTAAGTTTAACAAAAAATGGAATATTATACGCCTGAGGAAAAACTATTTATTGTAAAACAATTTATAACAAATTTAAACATCAATTTTCTAATTCAAAAAAAATGACAGAAGAAATGTAGTTCAAAAAATTTATGGAGAGCAATCCAGATTTATCTATTCGCTTTAAATAAACCAACCATTAATTTGTTTTTTAAATGCCTAGAGGAGGCATACGTTAATTTAAATGTGCCTCCATTACGTGTATACAATCCAGATGAGAGAGGTATCCAAATCACTTATGTTCCTGCAAAATTTGTGGCTTGTAAAGGGAAGAAACAAGTTGAGGCCGTAACGAGTGTAGAAAGACGATAAAATATAACTGCTCTTATGTGTGTGAATGCAGCAGGACATTATATTCCGCCGTTTATAATTTACCTCGTAAACGGATGAAGGCTGAACTACAAGGTGGGACACCTCCTGGATCATTTGTGACTTGCCAGAAAACTGGATGGATCATTAGTGATTTCTTTGTAGAATTTTTAATTCATTGTCACTCACCTGTAAATAGCAATATAAAAAAAAGTGATTCTTTTAGTAGACGGTCATATTAGCCATAGAAGTATTGTTGCTATAGAATTTTGTCGTGACAACGGAATTATTTTGATCTGTTTCCCTCCTCATTGCACACTTCGAATTCAACCACCTGATGTTGCAATATTTCCCGATCATTTGTTTCCTCCATCCGGCCACCGATATTCCACTAGACTACACTATTCCTGAAAGTGAAGAAAATAATAGTCAACCAAGCAAAACTCTAACAGATTCCAAGACAAACGAATATCGGCATACCATTACAGAACCTCAGCCGTCTACTTCTTGCTTACCACAAGACTAATCAAGTTTGGAAGAATCGCTTTTGGAAAACGCATTGTCGAAAGAATATTCAGACGAAGATATTCCACTTTCTGGATTGATACCAAAAATTCTACGAGTAACTCCTCGCATTTTACCATATAACATTAATGTTCCTCCACGCATTGCTATGAACACCACTGCAAAACCAAATTAAAGAAAACCAAGAAAGAAAACAGTGGCTGTTTGAATTACGAAACCAGCAGCTAAGAAAATGGTCAAGAAAAATCTGTACCAGAAAGGTGATGATGTTGCCTATTTGATGCGTAATTAAAAGTTTTCATCGTCGAAGTCAAGAGATAAATGGGTGCAATGCACTTCTTGTTCCCCTCCGAATTATGTGCAGATGTTAATTCAAAATTTTATGTTTGCGATTTTTGTCGAAGTTAAGAAAATATTCACTAATATATTAATTTTTTTCTACGTTTTAATTCATTCATATTGCCCCATACAGAGGATCATTTTGCCTCATAAAACGGGGCAAAATGATCCTTTGTCGTTTTTTTATATTTGTCTAGTGATAAATATTATTTATGTTTCACTAGCAATGGAGCATTTTTATATACGGTCTATACCTATATATCTTACTTTTGTCACGTGTTTACTATGGGTACGTACAACGCCGTTAGTAGGTGTGGCGCCTGGCGAACTAAACCTAGTTCTTTATTTGTAGAGGGCACTCCTAACTGTTAGTGTGCTTCCACCTTGCGGGATTTTGCACAAGCTATATATACGGCTTATTGATCCGCCTTCTCTCTAGCGAAGAACATTAAACACGAAGTCGCTCTCGCTTTTTGTTACTAGAACGTTCATTTTTATAAATTAATTATAAGTTCACCGAAGAAGTGTCACCTTCACCAACACTTCGCACATTTACTAAAGTGGCAACGCGAAGTGCTATTAAATTCATTTGTACCGCTTCGCTCGCTTATAGAACACGATGTAACGACATCTGTCGATGTGCGAAAATTAATTTAATATTTCAAAAAGACGACACTTTCTATTTAAATACTGGTTTGATGCTAAAATACAAACAATAAGAATTTTCCATAGAGTATAATAGCCATTGGCGCTAAATGAATATAACATTACATTTTTTTTTTCCAGTTAATCAAATTTACTTTTTGCGTAAAACTTCTGACTAGACCATGTTTTATTTACGAACATAATTGAACAAAAACAGAGTATAGGCTATCGATTTTAATTTGTTTAGTAAAATAAATTTATTTAAGTTAGGATCGAGGGTAGTATACGCACTGTCAGCATAAGTTTAATTAGATGACCAATTTCCAGTGGCGGCTCGTGACAATATTGAGTGGTGGGGCCAATCTCGGGTCAAGTCCCTCCCGTCTCTTCAACCATTTCATTATTTTTACAAAGTTTTGAATCAATTTACCTCAGCTTGCAGTAATTTATTACCTCGTTTATTGCTAACTAAAACAATATCGTCACAAAAAAAAATGTAGACAAACTTGGAGTAATTTTAAAATGAAAATTATATGAAGTTCTTATCGGGAATACTTATCTACCCAAATGTAAATAATATTTTCTGTTTGTTTACCTAAGCAAATGGCTTTTTTTTCTTTACTTAAAACACTATTATGATGTATTTTTCCAGGAATAACTCCCTTATTATATTTATTATTTCATTTTTACCTTAAGAAAGATATAAATGGTAGTTCATTTTGATTTGAAATACTAGTTATTTATTTGCGAGGTCATCCTAGAAGAATACTACAATTTATTACTATAATTAATAAATATTAAATATTCTTAAACTAATTTTTTATTGCGGAGAAGTAACTAAACCGAAGTCCGTATGCGACGGCGCTCTACATATTTTTGTACTTTCAATAGTCAATCTTCGACGGCCGTCTGACTCACACACCTGCCAACCGTGCTAGTGGAAGATCCTTCCCCCACAGTGCTGAGCACCAGCGGGCAGTGGGCCAAGAAACGGCTGGCTCCACTTCAATTTATTTTTGCATATACTGCGACCACCCCTCTTCCGCTAGTGATTCCAGTTCGCCGCTTGTCTACATAAATAACGACAAAGAGCGTTTCGTCGTATCAAATCATGGGAATCGCAACGTTTGGTATTTTTCAGAAAATAAAATAATAATAAAAAGAAATTTTCGCATTTTACAACATTTAACTATGTTGTATATTAAAATTCTTTCATGTATCTTGGTTTTGTGGAAGTTGTAATAATAAATTTCTGAATGTAGAAAATTAATTTTTTATTGACGTTTTGCCAATGTTAATATGGGCTCTTTAAAAAATTGTCCAATGATTATAAATAAATCTGTAAATAATAGTTATTTCAGTATTTTAAATTTGAAAAAGTTTTATTTTAACATATGAAACAAGCCAAATTGAGAATGGAATTATATTTTCGTAATCGTACCCTAATTAATTAAATTTGTAAAAAGAACATGAAATATATTCATATTTGTAGTTCACTGGAATTTTACATAGCTAACTGTTTTATTCACAACATAATATTTTATTCTTATAAATTAATGTAATTAGTTTAAGTAATTTAAATTTTAAAACAAAACCGAGACACATGAAAGAGCTGTAAAGGAAACGGAAAAGAAAATATCGAAATATATTAGAATGATATTGGCTTTTATTGGTTTCAAGGCAAAATGCAATATATTTTGTCTGGCTGCGGTCAGGTACTTGAGATTAATATTGTATGATATGTTAGCATCTTAAATTTGTATAATAATTCCAAAGGTGTAACCTATAAAAGGACTGAAGCTTGAGTGCACGATCTTCACAAGTAGACAGAATATTTATTACCCAACCAATAAATATAGGACATATGTTATTTAAACGCAAAAGGAAATTGGAGAAGTATTCTATAGAATGAATGTAGCTCTATGATCGGGTTAAATTGATTAAATAAAGTACTTCCCAATTCTTAAATAAATGATATATGTATTATCATCTATTTATATATGATAAAGTGTTTCGCTACCGGTTTCGGTTTTTAATTGAAAATTCATATTGACCCATACAAAGTATCATTGTATATACTTTTACTTCTCTTAACTTAGTATTTTGCTTTTCAATGAGAATTTATTCTTACCGTATACGTGGTATCCTTCGAAAATTTTTCTGTCACTTTGTGCGGTACTGCTCTTTCCATTGTCATTCCTAAATAATTAAAAGAGGCGACTGTTTCAAAATTAATTAATCTTTTTGTTTTTAGAAAGCTTTGTTATTTTACGTTCTTTTTTCTCAGCCTCTAGTATTTTGTCTTTAACGTTCCATAGCTTTTACAAGGCCATCTCTCGTATTCTTATTGTTGTTATATCATCTGCATACGCTATTAGTTGTATCTGATTGTCTATAATATGTTTCTCGTTTAATTTTACTCTTCCTATAGTTCCTTTTAGCATTAACTTAAACAATGTTGGCGATATTAAGTCACCCTTTATTTACCTCGAACGAATCTATTGTTGTCCCTGGAATCTCACATCGGCTTTTGTGAATTTTAAGCTAACTTCTAGAATTATTCTTAGATTTTTGGGTTTTTTAGTATTTTTAGCTCTTGAAATATTTCCTTTGTGTTAAGTGAATCGAAAGCACTGTTAATATCAATGAATATTGCGTATTTTGCCAGGTTTTCCATCTCCTACATGTGTATGACGTCAATCGTAAATCTTCCTGATCTGAAGTCATTCTAGTAGCCTCCGGAGATTTTCTCAGCGTATTTATTTAAGAGCTATTTACCAGATTTGTCAAGATTTTGGAGCCAACATTCAGCAAAGTTATTCGGCCTTGTCTCCCTTTTTCGAAGACTGGTATACTGGAATAATTAGGAATTTGGAATATCTTATTTCGCGCCCATATGAGTTTAACCAGCAGACATTGATGTGCTTATAGTGCTCCATATTTTAACAATTCCGCCTCGATTTTGTCTTCTCCTTGGGTTTTACTATACCTCAGATTTTTTATTTTTTCCAATATTTCATCTTCTTTGGGACTCTCTTTTTCCTAGTTTTCGTTTTGTATTAACCGCTAAACTGCACGTTGTTCCTTGTTCTCTATGCATACAATATTGCACTGTAGTATTCCATCAATATTTATCATGATTTCTGGGTCATTTTCAAGATAACTGCGTTTACTTTTTATTTGTTACCAATCAATTACAAACATCGTGATCGTCAAAGCCTTAACAATTATAAATGCATTTGTGTAACAAATGAAAAAAATAACACTAACTTATATACCAATCGAGGAATCCGGATACCAATCGAGCAAACAAAATTATTGCTCAAGGGAAAAGTCTGGAAAAGGGTAGTAGCACTTAGATACAAGGCACTGTTTTAATTTCGTCTTACCTAAATATTTTAATATTTCCAAAGTATCTTAGATTCGTCGGTAGTAGATTATCAGTCTTAGTAAGAGAACATATTGGCGACTTTTCAAGTAAGGTCGTTTTATGTTTTTGCATTCATAATTGATGTCTACGGGCATCATAGGCAGTGCCACTGTGTGCCAGGCATTAAAAACAGGTGCATATTGAGCTTGACAAATTGGGTCGCCTTGTAAAATGTAAATTGATATAAAAATAAGTACTCTCTTAATGAGGTAAAAAGGTCTAGTAATAATCTCCGCGATTTTTTCGTATTACAGTTAAAATATCCGAAACCGACAAAATTGAGATCATGTGCGAGGAAGTCGCATATCTTACTAGTTAAGGGTACAAAATTATTATTCTACTCAAACAGATTGTCCAATTCTACAAATCGAACTCGTGAAACATGGTCTATAATATCCGATTTGACTGGTAGGACGACTCCACGTTCAAATATTGCCTTGATGGTTGACGATGTCTCTGTAGAGGTAAATCGCCAGAGTTTTACAGTTCTGGATAGATGTGGAAATATGGTAAGAGACCCAAGTACGATCTCAGAAATATTTAAAGAACAATTTAACAATTTAATGAAACCTTCGTATATTCACAATGACTTGATTGCACCCAGTACCACGAATCGCATTTCTATTACCAACAGATTGTTTCGAAATAGAGCGGATAACCAGGGAAGTATCGAAGAAACATTCGGCTGGTTACGATGATGTACCCTGCTTTTTGTTGGGTCTTGTCTGCGACAATTTACTGCAGTCGCTAACATAAGTAATAAACCAGTCTTTGAGTGAGGGCGTGTATCCAGATCGATTAAAACTTAACAAAATCATTCCTGTTTATAAAAAAGGTAACAAACACGACCCAAAGAATTATAGGCCTATATCTCTGCCATCAGCATTTTCGAAAGTGTTTGAGAAAATTTAACAACAAAAGGTTAACCGATCATTTAATGAAAAATAACTTAATCTCGCCTTCACAGTTTGGTTTCGTTAGTGGAAAGTTAGTGTTTATGAGGGTTTGGATAGGAGGAGTCTGGTTACTGGTGTTTTCTTTGACCTGTCAAAAGCCTTCGATATCGTAAATCATTCGTTACTACTAGAAAAATTAAAATCATTTGGGATCTACGGTGTTGTTTATGACCTATTTCATTCATTTTTAAATAATAGAAAAGCCGTAGTAAATGTTAAAGGGAGAGATAGCACAAATGTAACCAGGAGTCACCACTCTTCGGTCATAAATTTAGATTGTGGCATTCCTCAGGGTTCAATACTAGGTCCAACTCTTTTCATTATATATGTTAATGATTTAGGGCAAACGTTATCTAACTGTACGTTGGTACAATATGCTGACGACACTAGTTGCATACTAAAGTCATCTTCAACTGAAAACGCTTCACGTTTAGCCGCAAAATTAGTAAATGACATGAGTTACTGATGTAGTGATAGTATTGAACGGAGAAAAGACATGCATTATAACATTCTCGCTAACAATCAGAGAGGGCGTAGGGTGTAGTTGATATGTGCCTTGTGATGGTAGATCCATACCTGAAAGACAGAATGTTACATTTCTAGGTCTGATAGTGGATAAAAATTTAAAATTTCATGATCATTGCAAAATGTTAATAAGTAAACCCACTTCAGCACGTTACGGGCTTAGATGCTTGAGAAACACCGTCAGTCTAAGTTCGCTCCGACAATTTTATTTTGCGTATGTCTCGTCTTCGGGTATGGACTTATTTTTTGGGGTGCAGCGGCTGGTGCAAGAAAGGTTTTTCTCTTTCAAAAAAAAATTATTCGTTCTATGTTGGGTGTGTCGTCGTTTGTTTCTTGCCGTTTACTATTTGAACAATTTGGTATTCTGCCGTTAGCCTCCTCGTACATATATGAAATATTAGTGTTTTTAAAAAATAATGAACACAATTTTAAAAGGAAGTCAGACATTTACAAAAACATGACAACGCGCAGCAGAGATATTAAAAGTGTACCATTTCACAATACAGCGGCTTTCGAATTAAGTCCAGTCATGCTATATAATAAATTACCAAAAACTATAAAAAACTGCAACCCGTATTCCTGAGTTCAAATTTAAATTAAAACAATATCCAAGCGCTCATAACTTTTATGATATTTAGGAATATTTAGATTTTCAATCCTAAAATATGTTTACATCTAAATATTTACTTATATTTTATTTATATTAGTTTTAGGATTCTATCCATTGTATTTATTGTATTGACAATGTCCATCTTCTGTCTTAGAGCTATGACAATATATTATTATTATTATTATTATTATTATTATTATTATCCTCTATTAGTTGCTAATAAGTTCAATTACTTTTTTGTAAATGAACCCCATAATATTGCCAACAATTTTTCAGTGTCCTCCAGTAGTCATGCAAAATTTAGTATTAAACACAATTTCGGTCCTCACCACGATGGTGCTAATGTGTGCGCTGCCATTCTCTGAAGTAAAGAAATGTTGCTAATATTTGGTAAGTTGAAAAATAAGAGTAGTTCTGGTTTTGATGTACCATGCTGGCTGTTGAAGAGGGTGGCACCGCTTCTGGCTCGGTCTTTGACGCAGCTTGTTAATCTGTCGTTCCGTGAGGGTTTTTTCCAAGTGCTCTAAAGTTTCAGTTGTGCATCCAGTGTTCAAAAAGGGAGAGAAGACTAATATTGCAAATTATCGACCAATTTCTGTAGCTTCAAGTTTCTCAGAAATATTTGAATACGCAATGTTATCACGGTTATTGGAATATTTAAATAAGAATAATATCATATCTAATTGCTAGCATGGTTTTCGTCGGTTACTCTATTATCTTCTCTGCGGCGCACTCTTTCATCGAAAATGTTACTCGTGCTTTGGGTAGCAGTCAGTGGTCGGCTGGGGTTTTCGGTGATCTGAGTCGGGCTTTTGACTGTGTTGATCACAGTTTGTTGCTTGATTCATTCAATTCTTGGCAAATTTTTCTATTTCTTGCTTCTTCGCATTCTTAATCAAACCAATTTTTATTTCTACATTTTTTCGTTGTCTCATACATTACATCTTCGGCTGTTTTTATTACATTTTTCTTCATTTTTTGTCACACCTTTCCTCTGAGATACATCATCTTGAATATTTTTGAGTTTTTATCTTATCTCTTGACTTTTCAGTAATTTCGCGTCCCATTTTTTATATATTTCTATATTGCTGTAGTGTTAGATATAGACTGAAATAAATTACTTAAAGATATATCGGAATAATAAAGTGATTAGATTGCTCATCGTCAGCGTGCGTTGATAAATTGGTTCCAAGTAAAAGATTTTCCTTTTGCAGTTGTTCTACCGACGTATAATCAGATGGTCTTAAAAGCTAATTAAGGTAGCAAGTTGAGTAAATGAACAGAATTTAATCTATACCTGTTTCATCAATTCGAAAGCGCATAATGAGAATTGCAGAAAGGGATATGTCTTGAAATGGAAATATAATCCATTTATAATTGACAAAAGATACCAAGTTACATAAACGTTGAATAAACTCCTAATTTTGGTTTATATCACTAATACAATAAGCGATGGAATGTCATCCCCATAAGTTTTGAATGAATAACGTACAACACAAAATAGTTGAATATATATACCTAACATTTAGTATTGTGTTGGTTCATGCTTAGTACAATAAAAGTTAAAGCTTAAGTCTTAACAATTTGCATATCCTGTCTGAGCTTTGAAAATTTGACTCCCTCACCAAAAGCTTTATCAAAGATTTCAATCAACACTGTGTTTAAACTAGTGTTGCGATGAAAGTGGTGTCACATATATTTCGTGAACGGCAAGAGCAAGCAGTTCCGTTGACGGTGTGGCTTTTATTATAGGTTACCATTTAGTTTTTGGGTAAATACCTTATTGATAAAATAAATAGTAAATTGTTTACATACAAACAGGTTGCTACACGTTTATTCCCGTGAAAGCAATGTGAAAGATTTACTTCATGCGCAAGCCCTTCATTCACGCAATGAGTGAAGTAGACTGCTTCAAGTCGCATTATGAAGCGGACAATCTATCGTGAATGATGATGAAAGTTTTGTTCCCAACACTAGTTCAAACTGACCCGAATTTAATATAGATAGCCCTCAACGATGAGTGTCAAGCATTTTAAGCAAGTACAATTTTGTTTTCGGAATGAGAGCTTTATATTGTTATTTAATCAAAACATCTTGATTCTTTTAGGTGTAAGGTGAATTGAGTTGAACGTATTGTTACTCTGTTGCTTTGCATAAGTACTACTACATTTGTTTTTCTCCAGTTCCTTTTATTTTCCATACCACTACTTCTTTATTACATTATTCCAAGTTTCTTCCTACATTTTTTGCGATTGTCTTCTCTTCGTATACTTGTTTCGCAATCCGTTCTTCTGGCATGCGGCAAACTTGTCCATACCATCTCAATTGCCCCTCTACAATCTCGTCTCAGGTCGGTACAATTTTCAGTTCTTGTCTAATAATTTCATTCCTTGTCCTTTTCTCTTCTAGTTTTCTCCTTCATTTTTCTTAAATGTCGCATTCCTATTGCACTAGTTCTTGTTTTTGTTTATCTGTCAACATTTCCAAGATTCGGTTCCGTAAAGTATTGTGGGTCTAACTATCCTTTTCACTATTTCTGTTTTAATGTTATTTTCTATTCCAAGTTTTCCAACAAATGTCTTTTCGATCGTATTGCACATTCCTGCTGCTTTAGTTAATCTTTCATTGTTCTCTGCGTCTAGTTTTCCATGTTTGTTTCATTGTTGTGCCTTAATAATTTAACATTTCCTGCAGGCTCTATCTTGCTATCATTTAATTCAATATTACGGGTTTTATCTTTTTTTTTGCTATTATTATGGTTTTCTCTATGTTTGTCCTCACATTTTTTTTGTTTGGTTCTTCATTAAGAATGTTGGGGTTAAGTTGCGAACTTTCCTCTGCGTCCGTTATACAAAAAATAATTACTCAATTTGAATATAAATGCATCACATTGAATATAACTTTCTATATAGGCAAGAAGATGATGTATTTATATTGAGAATAAAATTTGTTCAGTTTTCCAAACCCGTGAATTTGTTAGACGAAACAATTTTTTAGTTCAAATGTAATCTATATACTAAAATCATTTTGAACATACATATAATATTTTCACCAAAAAAATAATTATTTTAGATTTGAGTAAATAGATTTTCTCAACTGGAAACGATTATATTTATGCCTTAATAATTTATGTACATTTGATAGAAGTATTTAAAAGTATTATTTGAAGTATTGTCATTATTTGCTTCCAAAATATAAGTATATTGAACTGATAATACTTACCTGCTTAATCTAAATATTTCTACTATTCAAGGGTAATAATTACCGACTAATTTTGTGTCTGTAACACCAAAAAACCTGGGTAGGGGAAAATTGATAAATAAAGAAATATTATGCAATTAAATAAATTTGCTGTTATACTTTATAGTTTTACAATGTTTGGAAGAAGGTAGCGTATCGGGGTACTCCAGGAGTGCGCACGGGATATTGATGCGTAGAGGTATAGATGTTATGCGTATCCGTCGTTGCGACCGGTGTTCTCGGAATACTTCCTACTCAATGCCTGGGCCTGCTATCAAGTCCGCGTTGGTTACTGATATAATTTCAATCAGTATAATAATTTGCTGGTATTGCCTACTGGAAAGTAATAACTAGTGAATACCTACATACTGCTGTGTACTGATTGAATTAAATGAAAATGCAAAATGAATTTTACAAAGAAAAAGAAAAATTAAATTAGCTAGCTCAATGGATAAAATTTTAAAGGGCGCAAAAGAACTAATAAACCTCAGAGTTACCCTCGCGAATTAAAACTTGAATCTAACCACGAAATGTAAATTGTGAGTGAAAGCAATCAGACTTTCTTAATTACCCGAAAAATTGAAAAGTAGTATATTGTGTTTTCAGAGAATTAACTCTTATGTTCTAACCAACAAGATTTAGTTTATTTAAATATATATTAAGTTTCGATTTCTGAATAAATATAACATCGGCGTGCATTATCCCATCTATTTTAATTTCTTCCATTTATAATTTTCTGTAATTCTATGAGTCCCTCCAGTCTCATGGCATCTCTGATGTAATATCATCATTGTTTCCTACTCTTTATGGGGCTCCATATTTACTAAATGCTGATGTTTCATTTCCCTTTCCTCTAAGTTCTGGTCTTTTCTAGTAAATTCCCTAAAATATTCTTTCCATCTTCGCATTATCTTTTCTTCATGTGTTATTACTTTCTTTTTCTTCGGATCTTCTTATCTCTTCTTTAATTTGAGCACTTCCAAATTCTTGTTTGAGAGTAGCTTTTGTGGAAGCATATATATATACATTTTTTGTCGAACGGAAGCAGTATCAGGACACCAACAAAGAAGAAGCCAATCATGTCCACAATCGTTCTCTGAATCCAATCTTTAAAATAAAAATTTAGACAAAATCACATTGATTACCTTGGAATATGCATTAGAACTGTATATAGAATGTCAGTGACATATTAATATTCATAGAATTACAAAATTACCTATACAAAATATAACACGGTTGATCTTCCTCAGTCATGGGCAAAATCATCTTATCATAATCCTGTTCCCAAGAACCTTTAACTTTTTTATCATCTGAATATGTTAACTCCTCTAAAACAATGGTTTAATTAACTTTCAATAAGCGTATAATTAGTTCGCTATTATCACCATTTTCAATAGATACTTTTAGCAATCTAATTTTCCCCTTTTTGCATTTAGCAAAATACTTTTTTAACTTATCATTTGCTGAAATTAGAAAGATAATGAATTCATAAAATGTCTCGATTAATCAAATTGAAATACTCTGAATCCCAGTTTGATGAGACATTTTATTTTTTGTGCGTGTCTTCTAAAAACAGTTATGTGCTTAAAAGTAAGACTGTATTCCTTAAATTTCCTATAATTTGAGAACAAATTTCACGATTTTTGAGTGGAGGAACACCCACTCAACTCACTAAAATCCGAATTCACGAAATCCTACTTTAGGACTGTAGTCAGAGTCATAGGGTTAACTGTTCATTCAATTGCGTTGCAATTCCCTAGATTGCAAACTTTTCACCAGATTATTGTCAAGTAATAATACATAATAATCTACATATAATTAGTTTTAATAGTTTAAAGTTGAATTTAGAAGAAGAAGTCCGTCTTTATCTGCCATGTTCACCATGGCATATTCTTTTTTTCTTCCTTAATTGCTTCATTGTGCTATACATCAGTTTTTAGTTATCTTAGAAGTTCTTATTCATCTTTTTTTTGCGTCTTTCATTGCTATTTTAAGTTCTGTATGTTTTTACGTATATTTTTTTTTGCTCTTTGCTGGTTAAATATTTTTCCCATGTACGTTTTTTCTCTTTTATTTTATTTTGAGTTTCCTTATTCCACCAATACTTATCTGTGACGTGCTACAGATTACCTTGGCAGCTTCTAGTATTATATCTTTAAACTTTGACTATGTCTTTTCCAATAACGTTTCCACTCTCTATTTTTTTTAATATCTTATTTAGAGCATCATGGTGTTTCTTCTTAACAGTCTCCTCTTTGGTTTCATAACCTTTTAATTTCTATTTTATACTTTTTCCCCTTTTATAATGTTTGTGTCGGTTCTTAATCTCTATTTTCATCTTTAAGAAGTAGTGGTCACTATGAGTGAGTTTTAAAAAATCTAAAATAATTATATTAGTTATTTTAGTCATTTAGAGTGTGAAATTGACGTTCAGTAAACGACTCAAAAATCTTAGAAAAACGAACGTATTTATGACGTAATCAATTGAAAATTGGACGGCTTCGACCAATAGGTAAATTAACATCAATATGACGCATCACTGTTATTAGGAAAATAGATCGGGGCTTAATGTATAAAACTGAAATGAGGTGAGGCAGTGAATAGAAAGCATTTATTATCGACATATGTCAAATCAGTAACGCTAAAAATGAACTTTCCGGCAAACGTCGATTCTACCTTTCATGTTTCTCAATATATTGTTTGGCATCGCTAATAGTATATCTTGAACAGCAACAGAAATTATTTTGTTCAATTCATCAACGGCCCCTGACACTTTTCTGTAAATTATATTTTTCACGTATTTAAGAAAAATCCAATATTATCAAGCGTATGGGGGCATTTATGTATCTTAATTGCTACCCTCTAGCTTATTTTGGAGACATAATTCTAGGGAAATACTCAAATTTGCCTAGCTGTGTGTGTAGGGGAATTATTGCGCTGAAAGTATCCTGGTTGTAGCTCAATATCATTCGGTTTTTCAAGATATTCCTTTAAAATTCTAATATCTCAGAGAATATAGTATTTGAAAACGCGTGACGTATAAATAGCTCAAGTATATCTGGAGTTACTAACTGTTCCGCGTCGTTTCTACATTCTGCTCTTCTGCTTTCTACTTCGAGTATTCTTCAATCCCGTTTTTTTGCCTTTTGCTATGTCTATTTTCTAGTCTCTCTGTCTCACCAGAATGTAGTCTATTTAGTTTTTAGCGTCTCTTCGAATATATCCATATAATAGTTTTTTTTTTTAATATCTATCTTTGTATTCCATCTTCTTTTATTTCCATTCATTCAGATTTCCCTGGAATCTGGATATAAATACAACACTAAAATAATATATAAAAAGACTTTATTTATAAAAGTTATAGTATCTGAACAAAATTATGTACAACGACGTGTCTTTCACGGAACAAAACAGTTCAATGCAGCACAATTAATGGGTTTTTGACATCGTGTATGCAAATATTATTTTTGTAAATTGTCAAGAATTGGTAATTTTTCATTACTGACCTTTATTCCCAAAAAATCGTTAATCACTTGAATACAGTTAAAACAAATGTCACTGAAGTTCTTTAATAATCATAATGAAAATAAAATCATGCACAAATTAAAACAAAGACCGCAAAGTAACCGCAAACCACTAGCTATAATACATTAGAGTAATAACAATAATAATCCCCAACGTAAAACAACATGAACGGCATGGACACGCCTATTCAAACAGTTATCAAACAATACATTAAGCTTTGTTCACATCTGTAGAAGCATGCTTTAAGTAAAACTGAAGACGTCGAGTTCGGGAGATATTTAAAATCTTGTGAGGCTTAAAATATTTGCATGTTGGTCTACCCATTTCATTTCATAAAAAACACATTAAAATGCATCAATAACTTTAGAACTTGTTTATTTGGCTCAACGCAGTTTATGCAGTCTCATATACTGATGTATACAATGAGGAAATAAATCTATCTAAAAAAAAAAAAAAATCTATGCGCAGGTGGATGAGGCGTTATGAGTTATTTACAAATCAACGTCACGTCAATAATGTAGTTTTCTAAATGCATACAGCGCTGTCACTTCATCACAATGAAATAATTTACCACGTGATTACAACAACTAATGGGAGGCTGATCGAAATTTTTCTTATTAGGATTCTACTCCCTGGTTCGCGCGTTCGAGCTACAAGTTATTCGATTGGCGCCCTACTTAGTTCAGGTTCCAACCCGTAAACCGGCTGGCGTTTCTCTACCTCCTAGCAGATGTCTCTTTTCTTTGTTGCCCTTACTAAATATTTAGATTGTATTTGTTTGCTTTCAATTTACTTATTTTGTTGTACTTTACCGTCCTTCTACTATCTTATTATATTTTTCTACTTTCAGGGAATCTCAGAATGCCTTCTTATTCTCACTTCTCTCACGTGATAAGCTGAAATTATATTTAAATTGACTTTTCTACCTCGCTTACGGATGATTTTACAATCTGTACGATCGGTGGTGCGCTACAACTCTGTCAAGTTTAAACAAACAGAAGTTGTACACACGATTTTATAATAATTATAATTTTATAACAGCATTTTTTAGCGTTAACCACAACTATAAATTCTGTATCTCAATTTTTTGCTATGCAATATAACTGTCGGCGCCGTTTAAAAAAAAATAATATTAATTTTTAATTAAATTATTAATAATATCTAAAATATATTTGTAAGAGAGGTAATTTTGGTACACTTTAATTATGAGCAGTTAAATAATTTCAATTCATCCTAAACCCCGTGTTGCACCTAAAGGTACCCGCACGAAGCTAACTATTCTAAGTATGGCATGGATTCCATAGCAACTGGAATGTTCCTACTCTAACTAAATAATTTCCCTATGATTATTAATGATAATAACACAAATATAATAAATGGAACAATTTTAGTTATCTCCTAACATTCACCAAATAGTAAGGGAAACCATGGAAAAACCTTACTCTGGCAGCAGGACCTGGGAAGTAAGTAGTCCCAGACTTTGTTTCTGATAAACAGGAATTATTATTATTATCCTTCTGAGTTTGGCAGTGACACCCTTCACGTCCCCTCAATTCCGACAACCGTCCTGTCTTCAGGTAGCTGCTCCGTTTTTCGCACATCATAAATTTGAAATTGAAACGGCAAAAGGACGGACTAGTTAATGATCTAAAAACAAATAAAACAACAGCGGTATCTATTCTAATATTTAACAATAACTTAATCCTAATTATTCTAATCAATAGTAACTAAACTAAAGATTTATGTTTTAAATATTTATTTATATACTTCAACTAATAGCTAACAGCTATAATGCAACACTAATGCAGACCACTAAAGAGTAAGAAATATTCATTTATAAATACGTACTTCCCTACTAACTATCTAAATATCTTGCCATAACCCAGCGTTTCCCAAACTTTTTCTGATTTGGGACCGGTATTACGTGTATATTTCTTTCGCGGCCCATCAAATTCTCTTATCTAACGAAATATATTATATAAGTTAACGTGTGGCTAAAAAGTATCGGTACCTATAGCAAAAAAATAAATAAATTATAACATTTATTCATTTTAGACTTAAGCGTAAACACAAGAAAATGTCGTGATCATTTTTAATCGAAATGAAAGCGAATTATCTCCAAAAACCCTTTTCAGCCTATTTTGTGCGAAATATTATCTGTTACTGGAATGAAATAGGAGATGCGCCAGCTATGCGACAATTTCTCTACTATACATAAGTATATCTGCTCATCTGCTGTACTATATGGGGAGAAAACTGCTATACGAAAATAAAATGCGATATTTATTTTTATTTTCATGTAAATATTTAGTTAATACTGCGCTAGCTTCAAATAAATCTACTAACCAAATTATTTGGTCGATTAAATACACTTTATTTATGAAAACTAAATTATTACAAATCATCCTAACCCCGTGCTCCACCTAAAAAGGTACTACACGAGGCTACCTATTCTAAGTACTATATGGGTTCCATAACAATTGAAATGATCCTACTCTAACTAAATAACTTCCCTATGACTTTTAATAACAAAAATATAATACAGTAGCCTCGCGACCATACGAATATTACTTTTGAAAAATGATAAAAAAAATGTAAAATGTGATTAGTTCACATAATCGCGAGTCTACTGTAAATCAGTCAGCTATCAGTTATTATTAAATGCGCCCATGGAACGACTTTCGTTATCTCCCAGCATTCGCCAAGGACACTGATTATATATAATATACTTATATAAAATCAATGGCCACGGAGTAAGGGAAAATCATGGCAAAAACCTTACTCTGGGAGGATCTGGGAAGAAGTCCCAGACCTAATTACTGATAGCCACAAATTATTATTATCCTTCTGAGTGCCCGAAGAAGCAGCCCCCACGTCTCCTCAAATTCCGACAGCCTTGCCGTTCTCGCGTAGCTGCTCCCTTTTCACGCATTCAGAAGTTGAACAGGAAAGATGATGACCTAAAAAACAAACAAAACAACAGCAGTACCTATTCTAATACTTAATAGTAACTTAATCCTAATTATTCTAACCAAGAGTAATTAAATAAATATTTATATTTTAAATATTTATAGTTTAACACCAATTCCGACCACTAAAGAGCATAAAATATTCATTTATAAGCGTGCTACCCTACTAACTATCTAAATATCATGCCGTAGCCTATCTAGTTCTTTAGCAACATTACTAAAAAATTCCCACCATTCGATCGACTCATTATCTCTAATATCTGTTTCGCGTCGCGGCCAATTTAACCCCCTAGCTAAAGCCCATTAAATACAGGAATATTTTTAATATTCCTAAATCAAGTAATAATTTAGTAACTGTAACCAAATGCATGGAAAAACAAGATAATTTTTCTCGTGTATAACAGTTTTAAAACCTTCAAACACTATATACTACTGCAAAGTTCCTTGGCTTATAAGTGAATCAACATTAACCGAAAAGATTCCAATTATCACTGAATTTTTTTAACTTCGCGCGAAAAATATTCACTTTTGTTCATTATTGTTTGTGTATCTGAGACTTATGCACGTGGGAACATGAATAAAACTAAAATACTTCCGCGTAAAAAAGCGCTCAGCTTGAATAGAGGTGCTTGCATTTTCCGTTAAAAGGCAAAAGTTTTAAATCAATACATACATGTGTGTTTACGCAAATAAACCAAAACGTCCGCCTTTTTTTATTTAACATACTGTTTATAATTCAATAATACTTAAAAGAAACTAAAATATGTTGTTAAATTCGTACATAATAATAGCAATATAATTTGTAATGTGTATTGTTTTGCTTAAACAGAAGTTATACAGACATTATAAAATATTAATCAAAAGTAAGGTGCATTCCATTTAATTACGGTTACTTTTCGTCGAAAAGCATTTACTTAAGAAGAAAATAGTCTTCCGGCATAACACCACGCTATTTTCAATTGAAATAAATACTTTCCTGAGGAAAGGTATTCTTTTCGTTGAACATGATAAAAACCAAAAGTTATAAAACTTTTCATTCAATGAATCTCTCTTCTCAGTGTAAGAACTTATTTTGTACCTACACACTTATGATCAAATAAACTATAAACTTTATAAATGAAACACTCTTTTAATATCGTTATTAATATAATAATTGCACACTATAAGAAAATACTCACGAACTAATTATTTAATTAATAGTCCATTAACAAAAAAGATATAAAATTTGATGAGATGATAACATCTTATCATTACGACAATATACAATTTTTGGTACTGCGCACAAAAATCGATGCCACGAAACTTCGTTTGTCCATACTCTTATATTGCCTTTTCGTGCACAGGCTACCCTCGGTATCTTACTCGTCGGCGTCTCTAGTATAATTTTTAACTATATGTGTTCCACACGCTAAATTACTACTGGGGTGCCGAACGAAGATTGCTTCTACAGAAACTGAAATATATCCAATTCAGTACTAATTTATAGGTCGAAGAATTAGAAGAACTCGTTATCAGTTCTCTCCTCCTAATACGTGTCCCAATTAAGTTTCAAGTCTGCGACTTCAATATTACTAACAGCACTGAAGCCAAATCAGCGCAGTTTCATGCTACACGACGCAGGAAGTAACATAGGGATGCTAGCAGTTGCAATCGGAATTTCAAGTAATCTCTCCAATTGTAGGGATAAATCAGAGAAACAATGGGGTACTACATCACCTTCCTACTATTTCAATTTGGGAGGAGCACTCGCCCTCGAGCTTTCGTTCATCACCGCAACTGCTCTGCGGGGAACCAACCATCGTGTGCCTCCGGCTAAAATGCATACTTCGGATGTTAGTGTGGCGACGTTATGTCTTTGTAGTCTAAGAACGACATAGAAAATCTATCTTTTTGTATTCACGAGCTAAGTTTAATCAACGCTAAACCAAGTCAATAGAAAACGCGTCCAGATAATTATAACTAAACGAAAACAAGTATGGAAAATGAAGCGGGATAGAATTGGGAAATCCCTTTGCAGTAAAGAATTGATACAAAATGAAATTAAATACAATGCGTATATACCGGGTGATTCAGTATGCAAGTGGCGATCGGTTGTATTTCGGAAACTGCTAGGCCTAAAAATGTTTAACTAACTATCGGAACTGTCCATAAATTATTTTAATGTTCGAAACTTCACCGCCGCTATGATCACACATAAAATCAGTATTCCCTCAGAAAATTGCAGGTTCTGCTTTAAAACTATCGCTTGAAACTGACAAGGGAACCTCGCGAACTGTAAATCGCGCGAATTCTAATGAAACTGGGCCTGTTTATAGATATCACGGGGTGTTACTCAAGGACACTTTCTGTTGCTGCGGAACTTCAACTTTAGGGTGTGTAAAACGCCCTTGAAATTCGATCAAAATTTTGTTTGGCCAAAATAACTTTTAAACAATGAGGTTAGTTAGAAAAAAAATTACAATGGCGGATATGCACCGTTTATGCACCGATTTGTAACATGGCATACGCGTTAAACCAACATATAGTAGTTCCAAGGGATTATAGATAAGAATGTGCAAATTATTTTAGAAATAACATTTATTATTTTCATATACTACCATTGTATTTCTTATTGTGCTATAATGTAAATATATTTCATATTATGCTTCAATAATTTCTTCTTCTTTTTTTAAGTTTTTAAACAACAAATAAGAACATAATATCTACTGTTCATGCAGTAAACATATTATTACAACATGCAGCGTTGTATTGGCCCATATACGGCGGGACGGCCGGCGTAATAAAACAGTAGCTATATCTGTTAGTTCGAGATTCACTAGATTTTATTGTTTTCCGATTCATTACTTAGAAAGTACATAACACATATTGCAGGCGTTGAGGCAGAGGACAGAGAGATTGTGGAATATCACTATCTGTCACATTTTAGGCAGTAGAAATTATGTATGAGATGGTATGAGACATTGTGGAACACCTATCACTGTCTGTCACATAGAAACTTATGCCTATTTCTGATGGTTGCCTAACTTCAAACCTACCTCACTCAAATACTGTTTTGTTGCCGTTACAGTTCTTTATACAGATGTCTCCCCGTTGAGTTGCATAACTTCATAGGATTCTTCTTCGTATCAAAATTAGCAAACCACTTCCAGTCAGCTTAGGTCCAATTGGTTCCGTATACGATGTTAGAAATTATAGGCCAATATCAAAATTATCGGTTATTGCTAAAATTTTTGAAAAAATAATAAATGAATACATTATAACGGAGACTAAAAACTTAATAATACCTCAACAACATGGGTTTTGTAAAAATAAATCAACAATTACTAATTTATTAGAATACAGTGAATATTTGTTCTCGGCATTGGACTCATCTGGGCAGGTTGATGTGATTTATACTGACCTGGAGAAAGCTTTTGATAAACTTGATCATACTTTGCTAATTTCTAAATTGAATTCTCTTGGTTTTCACGGTAATTTGCTCAGGTGGATTCAATCCTACATCACAAACAGAACTCAAGCAGTTGTTGTGAATGGTGTAAAGTCAAGATTGGTTGAAATCAATTCAGGAGTTCCGCAAGGTTCCCATTTGGGACCAACCCTATTTAATCTATACATCAATGATGTAAGTAAAATTATCAATCACTCTAATTTTTTACTATATGCCGACGATATGAAGTTATTTTACAAAATAAATAGTACCGATGATTCCTTGGCATTGCAGAGGGATCTAAGTAACCTAGCGGATTATTGTTCGCGCAATAAACTTAGCTTGAACATAACAAAATGCAAATTTATACGTTTTACTAAGAAAAAAAAAAAATTCACCAGTTTGACTACACTATTGATAATAATAAGATACAAGAAGTTACTCAAATTAATGATCTTGGCCTAAT
The DNA here is from genome assembly GCA_004143645.1 of Protaetia brevitarsis. Lineage (NCBI taxonomy): Eukaryota > Metazoa > Arthropoda > Insecta > Coleoptera > Scarabaeidae > Protaetia > Protaetia brevitarsis. The sequence goes on from RXPK01002476.1 coordinate 34,468, forward strand.
TTTTGACTCCAAATTATCCTTTCAGTTTCATATTGATAACATAGTTAGAAAAGCATTCAGAAATCTCGGTTTCATAATTCGTATATCAAAACCCTTTCAAAACATAAAATGTATTATTAGCCTTTATAAATCTCTAGTAATTAATACGCTCGATTATGGTAGTATCATTTGGAATTCCTTGTATAAATCATACATTTATAGGATTGAAAAAGTGCAGAAAAAATTTGTTAGATATTTAAACTTTAAATTTTTCACTCCTAGCTACAATTACAATGTTGATCTCTCGAGATATGATCTACTTACCCTTGAAAACAGACGTCATGTTAACGGATTGGTAGTGCTTTATAAATTAGTGAATAACTTATTTAATAGTCCTAGCCTCATCGCGTCTTTGAACTTTACTGTCCCGAGATTGAATTCTCGAATATCTGGTACATTTTACTGCGAAATTCAGAGAACTAATATTGGATTAAATTCACCTATTTACCGAACCACCCTCACATATAATAATACTGTTAATGATATTGATATATTTCATCAGAGTCTACGGCAATATAAATCATCTGTTGTCCACCGTTACCGCACTATATTATTCTAAATTGTTTCTAATTTCTCGCTCTACTTTTTTCTCACACTTTCTTAATCGATTTTTCAATTTTTTCTTTATTGTGTTAGCTTTATCATTGTTGAATTTAAATATTAATTATATATTAATTTTGTATTAAACGTATAATAATGTAATATATGTGTATATTTGTGGAAGCTCTTTTGGGTTCGCCTGTTAGCTTCCCAAACAAAAAAATAAACAAATAAACAAATTCTCAACCGTTTTCGAGATATAGGTGGTCAAAAGCGCTGAAAGTCACTGGTTACGGTAACTAATTTAGATGAATCATGGACGCATTTGGCTCGACTGGTAATTTATTTAGATCCAATGCAGTTGACGTAGGCTTTTTGACAGTTTTGGATTTCGCTCGTAAAACCTTTAAAAATGCCTCTTTTTACGAAGGAAGAGTACGCCGACATGATATTTTTGTATGGCTATTGTGGAGGAAACGCTTCAGTAGCTGCAAGAGAGTACGCAGAACGCTACCCGAACCGAAGACAGTCTTGTCGGACAACCATCATGAACTGTTTCATATCGCTCCGGCAAACAGGATCCTTCCCGAAAAAAGACTAATGAGCGAGAGCCTGCGCGAAGAAACCACACTGAAGCTGTTCTTCATGAAGTTTCTGAGAATCGCAAAACCAGCATAAGAAGAATGGTTGCCACCACAGGACAGAGAAGAGCGTCGATTCACAGGACTTTACGCGAAATGGGCTACATCCTTACCACGTACAACAAGTACAAAATCTCTTACCTGCAGACTATGCGAAACGGGAAGAATTTTGCTCGTGGATCCTAGAGAACCAGGATCTCCTCCCAATTGCTTTGTTCCCTGATGAGTCTACCTTCACTCGTGATGGAGATTAACAACTCACCTAACGAGCACATTTGGAGCGACGAAAATCCCCATGCTTTGTCAGAAAGTAGATTTCAGCACTGATTTTCGGTTAATGTGTGGTGAGGAATCATCGGAAATGTTATCCTGGGACCGAAAATCTTTAGTGTGACATTGACTAGCCATATCTACAGGAAATTCCTAGAAGATGAGCTTCCCATTCTTCTTGAAGATATCCCCTTGAACGTCCGTAATAGGATGTGGTTTGTCCATGACGGGTGTCCGGCACACTATGGAAGGGTGGAAACCGACTTTTTGAACACTCCGTTTCCAAACCGCTGGATAGGGCGGAATGGAGTTGTCGCATGGCCTCCGCGCTCGCTGGATCTAACCCCTCTCGACTTTTTCCTCTGGGGCAATATTAAGACCATCGTTTATGGACAAGAGAAGCCGGCTACCAAAGAAGAACTGATAGGTAAAATCCATCGGGCATTTCAGGAAGTTCGTGGAAATATGGAAAATGTCAACTGGATAGGAGGACTGAGTCAAAGAGCAGAGTTGTGTTTGGCAGTCCACGGTCGCTATTTGAGCAGACTTTTAATGTTTATGGCATTATTTTGTTATTAAAATCATTAAAATTTAACCATTTCTGCTTATTACTTGTAAAGTATGAATTAAGATAATCGTTCCTTAGCAACCATTTCATGCCGAAATTCGAACCAAATGCGTCCATGATTCAAATAAATCAGTTACCGTAACCAGTGACTTTCAGTGCTTTTGACCACCCATATCTTGAAAATGGTTGAGAATTGGACCTATGCTGACAGGAAGTGTTTTGCTAATTTTGATACAAGGAATAACCCTATGAAGTTAATGCAACTCAACGGGGAGACACCCCGTATAGTTCAATGAGGATATATTAAAATGTGGTTCAAGAATAAGACAAATCTTTTCATAAAAAAAATATGCCTAACATTGTACACCTGCTTCATGCTATGAATGCAGGAATAAGGTGCTTGGCACTAAATATTATTTATGACATTGTTGATTATATTTGTTTTATGTTGTGCCAATTGTATTGCCAATTTATTTAATACTGATATAAATTCTGTTCAGGATATAATTGAAGGGCTTATTACTGCAATAACATGATAAGCCACAAAAAAAAATGACATCCAATTTTTTAGAAGAAGGTTTAGAAAAATGCATAAAACTGTCTATATTCAAATTAAAAATTGAATATTTTGGTGAAGCATGAATAAGCCCTTTAATTACTGTATATTTTATATGTCTTATTTGGTTATTTAAAAAGTCTGTTAAATTTAATAGTAAGATTACTTTTAATTTTAGGATACAGTATGGCCCCAGTACACCGGCACACCACAGGAAGAAGTCTTGTTCTGTCGATTCTCTACCTCCATGCTATATGTTTTCAGGTTACAAGCGGTAAGTAAAACAATATAGCTCGTAGTAATTTATGTGGTCAAAATTTCGTATTTATGCACACTAGGAAAATGTCGAATTACTATGACGATGTTTTATAATGAGAAATATCAAATATATATTTTAGAATTAAGCCATTTAGTAGCTTGATTATAAAAGCTGCACAATCATGGGTTGCGGACTCCAAACGGGAATCGTTGAGAATTGGAGTAGATATTTGACTTTCTAGAACTGACACATAGCCGAATTTTCAGCTCTGAATATTGACAGGTCTCGTAGTAAAAAAAAAAAGGAAAAACATTTTTGAAAATTTATATGGCACCGGTCGTAAACGAAAAGAAAATATAGAATATATCCAGTTTTTTAAGGCTACTAGAAAAAAAGATATTTGTCGATCAAGCCACATTCTTTTTTTTTTAGGTTTTACTTTTCATATTATTTTGACTAAATAGCCATTTTGGTGGATTCACAAAATATTTTGTAAGTCTATTAACATCTTTATTTTTTTTCAAGACGATCATCTAGATCAGTGATTCTTAAGCTACGTGAGTCAAGGACCCCCTTTTTTTAAATATCTACAAATTATGGACCTTATATAACTTATATTTTGAAATTGAATGAAAAAAAGAAACAAAAAAAAACTGACAATATTTTTACGAAAATAAAATATATTATTATATTAAAATTTATATTCAATAGAAAAAAGAAAATATTTTACACTTATTAATGGGAAGGTTAATGTGTATATCGATGATAAGCTTACTTATGTTTGGTGTAATATTAGATAATTGAATTCTCAGTTCTGATTTCACGTTCTTCAGGCCGCTTCTATATTTATTTCTGATCTATACAAGAGATGAAAAAGCTTTGTCACAACGATATGTTGTGGAGAACGGCATCAGAATCTTTCGAGCCTTTTATAGTCTCAAAAAAAACTCAAGGGGTGAAAATTTTGCCACTTGTAGGCCTGTTTCCAAGAACCAAATATATTCCCAAATTTTCAGTGAAAAATCTTCTGGTATCGGCAATTCACAATTACTTGGCTACCGTTAAAAAAAGCATTTAAATTATTAGTTTTTCGAAAATTTGACAGATATATTTTATGAATTAGATTAGTTTAGTTTTTGTATTTTCAAGATTACTTCATTTTCTAATTTCTTTCCAACGTTCCTAAGTTATATTTCTTTTTACAAAACTTAAGTTTTTGGAAAACATTGATTTGTGAAGATATTGTTTTGTAAAAAAAAATATAATTTATATATATGCTTGGAACTGCAAATCCTATATAAATTGTTTATTCTTCTTTACGGTTAAGCAAACATGTTCGTCAGCATTACCTGCTACAACTATTTTAATGGATATTTGCAGTTAAACATAAAAGGAGCAATTCTTCAAGTTAAAACGGTTTTCTTAAAAAATGACACACATTAGGAACAAAAATCGGTGGATAGACGGACTGACAGGCTGACAGTAGATTAGCAATATTATCAACACGTATTTAACACAAAAAAAACCATTCTGGATACGTCGTAATATCTTTAACAATATGTGTTTGATAACTAACAGTGTAAAAAATGGAACCAGACACTTTATGATAACACACTTTAGTGACTACACTTAATTGTACGTATCATTTTACTTTTTTTTAGATTTTAATATAACAAACGATTTTTAATTGAAATACAATGCGACATTTAAATTAGTTCCAAAAATATGAAGAGAAATAGTCTTCTGTAGATGTATAATTAGCTCAAAACTACTTTGTGACTGAAGTAATGGTTTCAGTAAATTTATCTCTTCAAATGTAACAAACAAAACCATATTATAAATATTTGCACAAATTATGCCATCACCTGCGAGTAATGGTGGCTAAAATAAACAACAAGGAGAGGTATGTATGCCGACAATCGTTCCGAAAAATAATCCCCTTGATGTTATGCGACAAAGATGCCGCAACATTTTTAGCTAGATTTACATTCGCAATGTTTTGCTTTACAGTTTCTGCAGAAGAATTCAGTAACAAAATAATTCTTAGAATCTACATACGCGCAATGGCTGGTAGATTAAAGGAGATGTATCTTTCTTTATATTTCCTTATGGCTTATTTTCCCTGTCATCTTTTTTTGAGTCGATAATACACAGAAATGACTATAACTTCCTAAAATGAACATTTAGAAAAAAATCCAAAAACACGTAACCTTTAGTTTTTCATTTAGTTTAAAAACTAGAAAAAAGAATTTTTGAATTTATAGTAATAATATAATAATAGCAAAGAGTGAGAAAAAAATGATATTTTTAACTCTCTAACCAGCCCCTGGGTTCGCCACTGTTCGTAATTTTTATATCAATACGTGAAATGTACACAAAGGTGCTTGTTTAAGAAAAATGAAGCTATAATAGTAAAATATAAGAAAACAAGAGGTGTAATATTCTCCAGCATTTTCAAATTGCATAGTCAAAACCGCAAAAACGAGTGTTTATTGACATAAAATAAAAATAACATAGTACTTACATTTGAACTTTATTTGTGTCTTGTAAAGATTCATAATAATACAATAAAATTGTGTTGTGTAAGCAATGTTATATGTGTTAACCACGAATATTTATATTCTCTTTGAAAATACAAACACGTATGTACATGTCAATACGTAAATCATAAAACATCAAACACAAATAACATCTGAAATCATATATTGCAAAATATTTAGTTTTAAAACTATACAAGTTTTAAAATGGTTGTGACGTAAACTAAGTATAATTGGAAGTTTTTGAAAATTACGTTATATCATAACATTAAATCAAATTATAAATTACAAATTATAAATTACAAAAATATTCCACATTAAAAATAAGGAAGAAGACAATAAAAAATTGTCTAAACGTAAAACACAATTTTATTGTAATATTATGAATCCTCACAAGAAATAAATTAAAGTTAAAATATAAAATAATAAAATATATAAATATAAAATCTCATAAAAGAAAAAAAAATAAAATTACATTACCGCCTACGAAAAAAAAATCACCAAACACAATACTATAGAACGGGAAAATAACAAAAAAAAACAACCTTATATCTACACTGCATATATAAAGGTAAGACCTGCTTCAGACGAAACGGTTTAGTTGATTCAATTAACTTGCCTGGTTTACTCTAAACTAGCTGATTGTCATTGAAGACCTGAAAGTCTGAAAGAGACCTCTTTCAGACGAGGCGATTAGTTGATTCCACTAGTTGTGTTGACGGACGGTTGTTAAGGAGCCTACTGATATGAACCCTTTCATACGGAGTCAACTTATCCACTTCGGCGACTTCAATAGGTCTTCAATGACAATCAACTAGTTGACAGTCAGATCTAGCTGACGTATTTGTGGGCACTTCCAGTTGTGCGTCTAAATATTTATCACGCAACTCATTGCGAATACCAACTACAACGATTCTGATCATTTAGCCTGGTAACTCTTAAGTCGAGTTATGAGTTGAAATCGGGCCAAATCAATTGAAAGCCGTTTTAACTGCACTTGTGCAGTGCTCTGGTGTGCACCTCTGTTCTGGTACGGTGAACCACATCACTTGTTGTGTGACGATTCTGAAGGGCCAGTTTCCAGGTGTTGTTGCTTTTGTATCCATCCTTGCGATTCAAATTGTTGGAGTCCTTCATTATTTCGATCAATTCGAGTATAATCTTTGGGTGATATAACTAATTCCAACTACTGTTTTGGTGTCATCGTGGGCTATGTGGTAGTTTCCTTGTTAATGTAGATGTTCGGCGGCTGTAGATTTCACTGTAAAATCGTTAAGGCGAGCGTCTTTGTTCTTTCACTTTGCACTGAATGCTCTGTTCGGTTTGGCCGATATGTCTCTCTTCGCATTGTCGTTTAAGTTGGTATATACCTCTTGCTTGTAGTTTTAGCAATATGTATTTGTTAGGAGATAGTATGTTACCATATCTTAACCATTATATTGAATCGTGTGGCTGGGTTCCTTTTCTCAAAAGTTTTATTCAGTTATTATAAATTATATTCCAACGTGGCAAAACATACAAGATGTTCCAACATGATAGCGAAATAAACATCCGTTTATCTATTTTCTGGATAACCTATGCTATGTAATACCATTTTTAAGTAGAGTACAAACATTTTTTTCTGAAAAAAGGCAGAAAAGAATCCAGTTTTTGGTGGAACAAAAAATATTTTTGCGTTTCCCTTTTATAAATGACGTACATGCATCTATAGGGTATAACTTTAACGACTTACGTTTGAGACAAATCAAGGTAGCGAGTACGAATAAAGCGCTCCGCCAGATTAGTTTTATTGTGTTTTGACACGCACGCAAGGTAAGACACGACAGTTTAATTAGATTTCAAGGCGCGACTTTGATTTATCTAAATTTATACACGGTATATTAAAAGCTTTCAACACATTTCAACAGTACACTTCAGTGAAAAAGTAACGAGTAACTATTATTTATACAGCGTCAGGCAAATGTGCGGATTTTTGGTTATGGGTTACTATGATATATGGCTCTGTGGGTATGCGGCTTGAGATATTAAAATAAAGCATTGGCTATTAATAATAATAATATAAGTTTACTGTAATAAAACAAAGGATATTACAAGACGTCCATAAAAACTAAATACAAAATGGATAGCAATCATACTTTCAATATAATAGAAAATCGTTAATGCTATATGGTTCAATTTCATAAAGAAAATGAAACAATCTTGTCTAAAAGTAGGAAATGACTCAATCATTTTTAATTCAGTTGGCAGAGCATTATAAGACTCGTTGAGTTAGTGACAATCTACAAAGAGGATAGCAGTACTCATGCCTGTTTCTTGTGGAGTAATCGTGTAGTATCGTATTGTGAGACCCAGAATACTACCCGGGAGAACACCTTTGGCTAGTGTTATCTCCTTTGATCTAAAAGTGCAATTGTTGTTGCGAATTACTACTGACTGTGTTCGATGAGATATATATGAGCGTACCAATGACAGGGTCATACCCCTAATTCCATAGCACTCCAGCTTATACAATAATATGCGATGATCTATGCTGTCAAACGCCTTGGACAAATCCAGCAGAAAACCACAAGCAAGTTTTCTCTGTCCCAAATCTGACAACACCGCTTCAATGAATTCAAAAAGCGCTGTTTCAGTGCTTTTACCTTTTACAAATCCGTGCTGAGACTGGTTTAAGAGATTGTACTTTTGGATGAAATCTTAGAACCGGTTATAGGCTACCTTTTCGAACAACTTGGAAAAGCTAGTTAAGAGACTTATAGGCCTATAGCTATTTATGTCATTAGCACAACCCTTCTTGTAACAGGGAACAACCGCAGCATGTTTTAAGTTATCTGGAAAGCATTCAGTAGATAAAGAATGATTAATAATATAACAGAGTGGTTCAGTAAAGGACTCCATACATTGCTTAATAAAGCGTGTGGGGATACCATCCATGCCGGACGACCTAGATCCCGCCAATCCCCCAATAATATGTTTGCGTTCCGCAACACGTGGGAAAGAAGTAAAACGAGTGAGGATTTTTTAATTTTTTTGATTAAAATTGGGCCTAGCTAAAGTGACATTTTCACCCGCAAATAGAATATTAAACTGATTAGTAAGTAACGCTAGGTCGTCCACCATGGGCATCTTATCTCAGTTCGGCAATTACCGCTTTGTGGTTGGAGAAATCAGTGTTACGAGTTGACACATCTACAACGCCAATATGAGCTCTTTCAGGGTTAACTACTAACCAGGAACATATTGTGTATACATGTAGATATTGACCTAGAAATTCTGGTTGGTTCGTTAATTAGGATTTCTACTTCATAAGGTTGTAGGATATCCATAAGTTATGTTCGCCTTGGCGAGTCTGTCAAGAAATACACATTAAAATCACCACTAATTAATGTTGTCAAGCCAATATCGTAAACCAGTGTTAATAGTAGTTCCAGTTTACCACAAAAGTCAGTAAAATTAGATGAGGGTGAGCGGTAGACACATATTAGAAGCAATGTTGATTGGAGAAGTCGGAAGATGGCACCACAGCATTCAAAAATCAGGTCTTCGGCTAAGTTATTGATTCGAGTTCGGCTATTGCATGCATGTTGTTAGGTGTGTATATTGCTGTACCACCATGAATAGCATACTTGCGGCAGTAAGAGGACGTGAAAGAAAAATTGCTTATATTTAATCTTGCTAAAAACTCTGGCTGTTGCCAATGTTCAGTGACTAATAGAGCTTTGCAATTGTATGTCTGATTTATTTCTACATCAAAACTGTTAATGGCTGTTGTAAGGCACTGTACGTTTGATAAAAAATGAAAAAAATATGAAGGATCCTTTCTCTTGTACTGCCTTCGCGAGGCTTTCATCTTCCAAAAAAAAAAGTGGTAATGAGGGTACCAACGGGTCGAAGCTCTGGATTCTATGGGCAGGTACACCAACTCTGAAGGAAGCATATATGTCTGGACGCTTTGAGGTCATTTTGTCGCAAACAACTTCAGTAAAGTGTTTATCTTTTAAATACGCAGTAATAGCCTCAGAAGTAGAGCTTTTATCTAGACGAGTAACATATAAGAAATTATATTTAGCGACACCTTTTAGGTTGGCGTTTACAGCGGATCCTGTGATAGAATTTCGTTTACTTTTTTGTTTCCTACGATTTTCAACCAGACGAAACTCGTTGTCAGGGCTCTTAGAATTAATATTTTGAAAATCCTTTATTACGTTGTGCACAGTAGACACATTGGTTTTAATAGCTTCTAAAATGTTTTCTTTTGCGTATTTGTGGATGTTGTTTCGCTAGTATCCGTGTCTAGCTTTTTTGTTTTATGTTATGAATACTTTATCATTGCCAGAGTTTTTGTCTTGATCGAGTATTTGCACTTTGTTGTGTTTTACTATCGTATTTTCCAGGTTCTAGCTCCATCTTTCGGATAATTTCTTGAACACGCTTTTATATTTTCTATTTCCCTGCATAAATTGCAGTCTCTAATCTGAGTTTAGCGATCTTTCAGCGATCTTATTTCCTGGTGCAGATTACTGTTGTTCACATGCATTTTATTTACTTCTTTTTTTAATAGATTAATAACCTTTTCAGAAATAGAGTTACTTTCCCGTTTTACCTTAGTAGATATGATATCCTCAATATCGAGTTCTAACGTATTGCCCGTTGTAGTTAATTCTTTGGGTGTTAGGACATTAGCTGCATCTTCTGATTGGAGGTTGGGGTCACCATCACATGTGGGACACTTCCAGTTTTTTATTTCGCCAGTTGTTTTGAGATGGGATAACACAACATCGGTGATTTTCACACACTTGCCATGAAAAGTTTTTGCACATAATGATGAGCAAGATATGATTAAATCATCATTACGATAAACAGTTAGAGAGCAAACACTACACTTCGCCATGTTTACTACATATCTTATTATATCATATTAACATCTTTAGTTCCATTACGATCAATATCTTATCCATAATTTTCTCTAACAAAACCGCATCCTTGTGTGAGGATCATCTTCATTTAATTTTGTTACTAAATGTATTTTATACGGATAATAAAACTTATTTTTCGACAAGAAAAAAAAAAAAGAATCAGTAAAGTAACATAAGGACAGTTTTGTTTCATTTATAGCAAGTTTATGTCGACTGGATTTTCGTCAATTTTTAATACTTCCATTCATTCATTAAACTTCTGCAACACTCTTAAGGCTATTGATTTTGAAATACTTTTATCAGGAAATATTACATGTATCTTGAAGAGCCTTGCCTATCTGCAAAACCAACCACCATTAACAAACTAATTCTTTTACGTTCTGTTAGTTCGCCCGTAATAAATAACTATTTTGGTATACTGAAACTATCTGTCAGTATTGACTATGATTGTCAGTAATACCACAGTATAGATATTTTGCTGCTTTCCAGATGTCTGAGATCTCGTATAATTTTACTCAGTTGTGACGTAGTGAGCTAAGATCTCTTTGCTGACTCAGTTAATAAACTGTCACTTAAGCTGACAGTCTCGCTTAAATTGATTTGAGCAAACTCAATTGGAAAGGTATTTTAAGTAAGACAAAATAAGTGAATGATATTATATGAGATCTCAGACATGTGGAAAGTAGTAATGGTATGAGTAGCGTCATTGCGTGCGTTCAGGGAGTTACGGCGCTGCCAGCGCTGAGCTCCGCTAGATCGAGCGGGCGTCCTGAACGCGGCCGCTAGATCCAGCGCTGCCATCTTTTCTAGCGAAAAATATTTTCGCTAGGCAATATGGCCGACCGTTAGATCATCTAGTGGAAAGTGGGGATGACCGACAAACATTCAAATATGAATTTGTAAAGCGTGTGAACTAGATGAAATCGTTAAGTAATTGTGGTAATACTAACTTTTTATTGCTTTTTATTAAATGATGATGAATAAAGTGAAATGGAAACAATATAAGTCGCAGAGAGGTTATAAATACAGAAACTACAATTTTTAGATCGATCAAGGCAAATCATTTTATTGTATGGACATTTTGTGAAATTATAAAATCATAGTTTACGAATACATATAAAAATTCACGATTAATGCTTTTTTCCTGGATATTTATTTGAATATTTGCCGATGAGGTGATATTTATCTATAATTTATGCTTAAATAGCAACGAAATCGCGTGGATTAATAAATACAGATATTATAAGAGTGAACGAGGATATTAGTGATACCTTTAAAATATGTTACTCTATAAAACTTATTTTAAAGTTTTATTTACGGTGGTTGTTTTTATTTCCTATAGTTTTGTGATTAAAATAATTGTTGTGTACAATTCCTTATTCCTTTATATGTGTAACAAGATATCGTTGTCTAAGATTAAACACGAACGTTTAGTTTTGTGCTATAAATTAAAAGGAACGCTTGAGCAAGCAACCTAACCTCTCAACATAGTCCAATTCTGTAAACGCCGCTATCAAACACACTAAATAAGTAAGCAAAGAGCATGCGCCAGCAAAAGCTACTCTTATGACCCGTTCAGGGAGTTCTAGCGCCGGTCACAGCGCTAGCGGTTATCGCTTCCAGCGCCGTAACTCCCTGAACGCAGCCATTGTCGTACTTCTACATTGGTGTTTGAAACTTCGAACCAGTGACCTTGGGTTTCCTTTTGGGGGGAAATTTAAATTATATGTATTACGTAATATACAAAAGTTTTATAACAATATTAGTGTAGTTAGGAATGATGTGAGAATGAAGTATTTGAAAGCAAAATATTTCCTTCTAAGTAATTGAGCGCGAAATAATCATGTAGCGCCATTAGCAATAATAATAATGCTATAAACACACTGGACGGAACGCGTTTATGGGTTATAGAGGCTCTAGTGCGTTAATAGATTTATAAGCGACTTGTATAATATCTTAAGTTAAAAAAGGAAGTATATGCAAATTAAAAATTAATCACAAACCTACACTAACGTAAGATACGCCATTTGCACAGTCGCTTAGAAATTTCAAACTGCGGGAAACTCAAAGATATGCCACGAATAGTTCGTGAGCAGTACCAGATCAAGGATATGTGATGTAAATTTGTATGCGTATATGACAAGTATTGACAAGTTTGTCAACTAATCATATGGAAACCAAAATAATGGCGTCCAGAAAACGGTAATGACCGCGAGTGACGCTACTGATACTTCCTTATACTTGTATACTGGATAATGCAAATAATTTGATTTCTGTTAAAGTTTCCATGGCACCATAAAAATACGAATATTCTTTATCAGATATATCTGACAAAAAGCGTTGGCTATTATAATCCAACGCTTTATTTTTCAAGTCGCACACCCATCAAACCGTATATCATTGTAATTCTTGAAAAAGTGTCTATCCGAAAATGTGAAAAGATACAGGGCGATCCATTTAAAAAAACTACCGATGACGTCAAATAATGGTTGTCAAAACTACTTGTCATTTCCATAGCCCACTGCAAGAAATGTACTAAAATTTTCATAGCCGAGTAAACAATGGTTGATATCTTGAAAACGACTAGGAACATATACGCATCCTATATACCTATCGACGCAGAATTATTCTGCATTGAATGATATAATTAGGAATATTAATGTTACATTCGATAAAAATAATTTTCTAAGGTTAAATGTATCCGATTGAATCGACTTTATGAAACTCTGTATACAATTTAGTGGTTTTTTGACAGAATTTGGTAGGACAATGTAATTTTTCTTGGGCACTAGTAAAATGACATCATTATCTTTAAAGGTTTGCAAAGTATGGTACGTTTTCGAAAGAGATGAAAACGTCAAAATTTTGACAAAATCGTATATATCTCAAAAACGGTTGAATTTAGGGATAGAGAACTTTAGTGAAAATTGTATTCAAATAATCTGTAGAATTCATTGAGGTAAGAAAAAAACATATGATTCCATTTAAAATAACAAAATTGTTGTCCACTTCCGATGTAATGGAAAGTGTCCGGAAGTTAAAAATATTTTCGCATGATTCTCTAGGTGGGGTTTTGTTATTAATTTTTTTGTCGCATTAATCTAGCTGCAATAGATCGCGAGAAAAACATAGTGGGCGAGTGGTCTGAAGCAGCCTGTATGCAAGTACAAATAGTTCTATATCAGTTCTTCAAATCTCCCATCTATTAATAACTATGGCACTTACATCTATAACTGCTCTTATAATGAATACGTGTAATAAGGAAACATACAAATATGATACATACAGGTATTGTGATCTGATTAAGCACTAACCACCTTTAGGCAAGAATTAACTTGTATGTACGTATATCTGCTACATTCCCTATTATTTACTTTTTAAGATCGAATATTACAAGTATGAGAAATAAATAAGAAAATTGTTAAAGGTGTTATTATAAAAATATTCCAAAAATATGATATCGCGACATTCCGGATATTAATTTTATTACGTGTTAATACAAACTTTTCGATAAAAAAAATATTAGAACCTTTTTTTCTCAGTGCAGAATGATGTTAAAATACATTCGTTGTACTTATTTTCAATAATCCGTCTGAAGCTAATTCCTACAAATACTATTCTTCCACCTGCAATAAACCTTCTGGCATGGACGTAGATTTTGCTTGGCAAATATCTTTTTATGATCCTACCCATTGTATTTTTGTCAACTGAAACCATCTAGATAAACAGTAATAAGGAAATGTAACAAGATATTAATGATTACTATTTATAGTAATGACATAAAAAATTATGAAAACATCATCATTAAAAGCAGTGTAACTTTTTTGTGTCATTGCACATATGGAGAAGGAAATCGCACAAATAAATTATTAGTTGGCTGGCATTGCGCGTAAACGTTTATTACCAAACAATAGATGTGAAGTCTATTGTGGAAAGCAAACATTCGATAGGATTAAATCTGTCACCATCACCATAATTGACAACAGATTTGTTTGCAAATGTACCTAGTCGCTAGTGGTTTCTAACTAGCATGTTGCTAACATGAGTGAAATGAACTTTAAGGGATAACTTGTTTGTGATTGGTCTGATTAACAGCAAATTATAGATAAACTAATTTTGGATCTAATTCTATGGTAATTCTATTTTGTATTGGTACACCATTGCAACATCAAGTAGCATCTTAAAAGACTGTGTATTGTTTTTAGTTTAAAGTATTCTTTTATGGATGTAGAACTCTAAAGCAGAGTGCACACCGGATGAATACGACAGCAATATGGCAAGCGACACAACGAGCAATAGGACAATTAAATTAAATTTACACGGTACGTGTCGTGTTGCTGGTTATGTCACTTGTTATTTGGATGTCGTATTCCTTTGGTGTGTACTCTGCGTTACTGTCCAGTGCTTCACAAACAGAAGTTCAATTGTTGGCGGATTTTCAACTCGACAAATCGCTAGTGATAGTTGCGCAGTGACAAGAAGGGCGGAACTGAAACAATTAATCTTACATGTCAATGGCCCGCTAATGCGCCGGTTGCAGTTGTGCTATTGGTTACTCACTGATAATGAAAGTGTACACAGATTATTATAGTATAGTTATAGTGCCGGCCGAAGTACATCAGTCAAAGTGGCGAAATTGCTGCTAATATTTTTAATTATTTTAGAGATCGTTTTCCATAAGGAAATGAATTGACTATAAAATCAGAAGCTGCGAAGGCTACGGGAGTGTCATTGTCGACAATTTATAGAATTGAGTGAAAAAAAGATAATACACAGTGGTGAATCAGCCAAATATAGTTCTCCAAGGAAACATTGGATTGACGACAATAAGGCGATCCTGAAACGTTTGACTTTAAATTTCCAAGAAACAGGGAGGTTTGTGTCTTCACTGAAAAGTTCAAAGATGTCACAGGTTTGTTTACTTATCGGTACCTACTTAAATAGTTTTTGAATTTTGAATGAATTTTCTACTGACTGCGAATAGGTAAATTTTATACATTATCCAGTAACACCTACAGTGAACTTGTTTATTTATCGGTACCTACTTAAATACTTTTTAATTTATAGCACATTCATATAATCATTATGCATAGCTTTAATTTTGAGGTAATCGGCTTGTAAGTATCAATTAAAGAACACATAGGAACTATGCAATCACCTTAAATCTCTTTTAATGTAACCAGTAGTTATCGATAATTCGAAAAGTAAATTTAACTTAAATCTGTAAACAAAATTTAAAAACCTCCAAAAATAAGTTTTTAACAACAACATATGACAAAGCAAACAATTTCCAACTTATAAACACGCCAGCATTTTTCTGTCAATTCTAAGCCTAAATAAAGTGTGAAGGAAAATGTTGATGATACTAGCCAAATCGAGAAAAAGATTGTCACATACTTTTGTGCTATACTATAAACCGGCCATCGTGTACGCTCCGCGCACTCCAATACAATGTGCGCACAATGACTCCCCACTGTCACGAGATCTTGGTTAGGTTGTGCAACATTATGCTCTATGAACATTTTGGAAAGTTGATGAATCACATATGTTCATAAGTTATCGCGTTTGCAATAAAGGCTCTGCTCCGATAAGCCATTGAAAAGTGCTGAAATTAAAGCAAACACTATTGCCACATATAGTGTAAATACCAAAAATTAGCTCGATCGATGCCACCCCAAAAAATTCAATATTTTTTTCTCAGGAATTACCTAAGCCTTCACGGTCAAAAAAAATATGTAAGTAAACACTGACTATAGGCATTCTATAAAAAATCAAGAAATGTTCATAGAGGATCATGTTGCACATATGTTATTTGAATACGCAATGGTAAAAGAATGTTTCAAACTAGATGGTTAGGTTACACAAGGATTCATATTTAACGCTTGCCTTTCTTTTCGCGGGAACTTCGATAATCCGCCATACGGTAGGCGACAAGAGAAACATGAAAAGGAGAACAGAAAGAAAAGGAATATCATCGATATAATATAATTGACATCAATGATTAAACGAACTCTGTACATTCCTAGCTAAGTAATAACATGAGCTAATAATAAACGACTCAAATCTCTGCCTTATGTGCCGTATAGCTTACTCTACTTTGCGATGCATAAATGGATGGCTATATTACATTTTAGGAAGCTTTAAGAATTACTCATAAAAAAGTTCAGAATGCGGAAATGAAATTCTTTTTTTTTTATCGTAAACATAAATGGGTAATAATGGTAAGTATAGGTTTATAATATCAAGGAACATATGAGCATATTGAAAGCTTGTTTGCCATTTTATTGTGTTGCTAATGTTTTTAATATAGTTAAGAACCCCAGTAGATTCACAGGCACAACAAATTTCAGACACTTAACCTTTAGCACATAACCCAATTCACATTATTGGCTGGTGTTGAAAAAAAATATTTCTATAATTTTTTAATAATCCGTCCTCTACTCCGGTGCTAAAAAATAACTCATTTGAATCTCCTGCATTCTGTTTCCTTCGTACTTTGATTAAAAAACATAGTTACCTATGCTTTTCTTTTTCATAATTTAAATAACAATAAGTGTTATTGTTACTTATACATTTTATACATCAAATACGTAGGTACATACCCACTAAACAAAATTCGGTAACAGAAATGTTTCAGAGCTGAAACAATTATTACTTTGAGTCAAGTGGAACGCTTTTGTTAACCGTACAGAACATGCTACATGTTCGCCCTCAGAAGCGTCTTAAAAGAAACGTTGCGTTTGAATACATTCCAGAAACGTAACTGTAAACATTCTAGGAAATATTTTTTAAAGTAATCATTTGAGTCATTTCTATACCACAGAGGTAAAGTGTCGTAAGTCCATTTTTGCCGATTACGAGGTCTAAATATACCATTTCCTGTAATTACAAATTAAGAAGATCGTATAAACTTCATAATGGGCAAAAATTGACTTTTTACCTCTGTGGTACAGAATTATAAGTAGTTATACATAGGTGTATGTTATACAAACGGAAATTGAATTGTATTAAAAAGTCTTCATTCATTTTTTTGTTACAACTTATTTTGCCTTATTGCACTATCTAGTATGCTCCAAATCAGCTTGCTTAAACCATATCTTTATGGTATCCTCAAAAATGACCTCCAACAACCATCTTTTTCTTACAGCAGCTAAAAATGTTAAAAGATTAATAAGGTATTAATAAGTTATCAAAGTTTTTTCAGACACGATCTGATACTACTACACTATTGCTCTGAATTAAGTTCGCTAACAAATTATATTATTTTCCCACCAAAATGTGAGTTGAGGTTATGTATATCGAGTAGTTGAGAGAAATTTTATGCGAGTTATAATTCAACTATGCACTGTTGAAAATATTACGGTGTTGGCGTTAATTTTGCGCTAGTAAAATATTTTAGTGTTGTAGTAATTAGTTCAGATTTGATCAAATAGCATAAACATTCACTTAATTTTTAATTTCTCAAAAATCATTTTAAATTAGTACGTTTAGTTGAAACCAAACTTTGAATGAGTGTTCTGTATATTTATAATTGAGAAAACGTCTTAAAAGAGGAATATTATAGCACTAAGAAATAGGAGTGCATATTAAAAAGACGTTGTGTTTTAGAAAACGGTGTTAAATCATCCATAGATCGCATTCAATTAGTTAAACAGCTAGTAAATTTGTCTAGTCTACATCAAATATGTGACTAGAAGTATATCATAATCCACGTGTTAGTTAGACAAAAAACCCTTAGCAATAGACAATACTGATAATTCTTTATTCGTCAAATTTAAACTTCTATAGTTCTCGACAAAATAACACGAAAACAGCGTGGACCTCTCCTGACTATTAAATTAGTCAAAAAAGTGTTAAAATTTTCAACAGTGTGTATATAACTAATATACTTACCGAATTCTCAGCTTCAGGTGTTTCTGTCATTATGTTAATTAGAAAAAGCTTAAGTTTGCCACTTAGCCACAATCTGATCTGGCTGACGGTGGTAAAGCCGAGGCTCATGTTGATTTTCTAGAGTCAATTTGCGGCGTCCCCCCGGAGTGTGACTCCTCTGATGAGGACTTTAAGGATATTCTCATTGAGACGTCGCCAAACCCATTTGGTTCTGATAGTCGTCCGCCACAATCTCAGCCCCTTACTACTTCTGCAGCTGAGATTATAACGAACATTAAAAGCCTCAAGGTCGGCAAGGCTCCGGGCCCTGATGGGATCACTAACAGGGCCCTCAAGTTCCTTCCCTTAAGCGCAATTGATCGGTAGTGCACCCAGAGAGAAAATATTGGAAATAATTAGCCAAAGGGGAGTTAAAGGCAAACTATTGAAAGCAGTTAAAAGTATATAATTGTACAAGGAATATTGTAAAAAGCAATAACAAAACGACCAGAGAGTTTGTTACAACTAAAGGAGTTAGACAGGGTGTAGTGTTGAGTCCACTGTTATTTATTACACTAATGGACGAAATCGCAGAAGGGGACAGGAGACTAAAGGGATTACGAGTGGGTGTAAAAAATTTACAGCAAGTGTATATAAACGAACATATGCAGATGATTGGTATTATGGCTAACTCACCAAGAATTACAAAATAAATAAATATATGGAAAAAAACAACTTAAAGAACATGAAATGCAATTAATATTGGAAAACAGAAGTAATGGCTATCGCAAGAATACCCGAGTCTATAAACATAAAAATTTATAATATATACGTTAAACAAAGCGGCAACTTTAATATCTGGGGTCTATTGTTAACGAAAAGGGATCACTAGAACATCTTTAGATCTTTAATAGTGTGTATATACCAATACTAACATACGGGAGCAAAACTTGGACTTTAAATAAAAGATTAAGAAGTAAAATACAGGCAAGTGAGATGCGTTATGTGAGGGCTGTAGCGGGAGTGACAAGAAAAGACGAATTAGAATTAGAAACGATAGTGTGCGTAATTGGTTTAAAGTAGTGTCGGTATGAAAGAGTGAACAAGGAAAATTAAAGTGGTTCGGTACGACATTGGTCGCATGAATAGTGACAGAAAGGTGAAGCAGATTGGACGCGGGGGTTCATAAGAGACCGAGAGAAAGACCGATGCGGACATGGAATTAGGTCGCAGATATATTGCTGAGGAGAAATTTAGAGTGGAACTAAGCAAGCAGGATCGCCCAGGACCGAAGATTGTGGAAAAGCTTGTCGCGCTAATACCTCTACACCATAATGGTAGGAAAGGAAGGATTATATATATTGGGGCGTCCTCACTGTATATTTTACCTTTATTCCTGTAGACTCATTGCAGAGTATGAGACACAAGGATACATTACACAAATACACTGTATAAATAAAAACACAATAAACGTACGATCAACAGAAAGAGTCTAAACCTCAGATCACTCAAAAACTCATCCACCGAGTTTAGTACTTTGTTTAAAAGCAGTTCTTGAGCTTTATTTTAAAATCATTGAATGTCATGTGTTTATACATTTCAGGCAATTTATTAAATGTTTTAATTGCAATATATTTCAGATTACGCAAGTATATGAAGAAGCAGCTCTAGAATATGATTATTTTTAGTATTATAGTTACGATAGCGGAATATTATTATATATATGATTATTGCTCTTCAATTCGTGAAAGTTGGCCTCAACATGCAGACAAAGTTAATAAATAAAAACGCAAGACAGTGTTAGAATTAGGGCTACCCTATTCGCGTGTACATGTATAACACGTATGTACCATCCATAACAAATTAAATGCGAATCTAGGCTCCACAAATCTTCGATTATTTATGCAACCGAAACTACAGTACACAACAATATGAATTAAAAATTATTTGCGAACAATTCTGAATTACGCATTGCTATGTATGTAGTACTTGTAGTTTTGGTTGCACAAAAAAAAAATGAAGATTTGTGGTGCTTGGATTCATATTTAATTTGTTAAAGATGGTACATGTTTGAATTCATGTGAGGTTGGATGTCCGTGTTTTATCACGTGAATTAGAACGTGTCCGAACGGCCGGGTACTTGGGTAGTTCGATTCAAGTCTCCAAACCGTGGCTGTACTTAAAATATTTAGGCCTTTTAAATAACTGTTTACAACTTGTCCTGGGGCTAACCTCTAAGGACTCTTTCTTGTAATTTAAAAATAATATTTATATTTGACGAGACATCCCATGCTGTAAGTCCACATCACAGTAAAGAATGAAAATGTGCAAAATCATACATGACTAAATAACCCAAATGTACCTAAACATGGCATTGGTGTTGTAAAAAAGTTAATCGCCTGCTTTTTAAACAGTAAATTCTCATAATACAAAAGAAAATCTACCGCCCTCACGAAAGTGGAAAAAAAAATTGAAATTGATTCAGTTTTAGAGTTAACCATATTCTTTTTCTTTTTTAGAATATTTTTATGGATAGATCGTTCACAAATGAGATGACAGTATACGGTTTATGACGATACACCAGGCGTTGGTTCAGGCAAGTTTAAATAGCTTTGCCTGAGCCAACGCCTGGAGTATCGTTATAGACATATTAACAACATACACTGTCGGACTAAGCTGATCCGGAATGGGAGAAATAACTACAGGTATGGTTGCTAGTTTATGCTTCCTGTATGGATGAGACTGGCTAATATAACGCACCTACGATACAACGACTTGGCAAGTTTCTATGAGTAAAGCAGGTATAGCGGCATCCTGGATAGTCTATGTGCACCTCTGTATATTAACATATATTCAAACAATGTGATTTTTCCTAAAGTGTTTGTTGTTGTAATCAAATGAAAGCATTATTTCATCAAGGAAAGTCAATTACGAACACTCTTGATTAAATATGGCTTTTAATTGAAAATGAATATATTGTAATGGTTTAATCATTTGATATTATTTAAGTGTGACGTTATTAATTTTATCTATTTTAAAATTATAATAAAAAGGATATAACAAAAAAAGGATATAGAATGTCGCAGTAGACAGCCAGACGATCCAAGTGATGTAGGAGACCTCTGCATTTGGCAAGTCCTTCAAGGCATTTTCCTTTAGAATGTTCCTTTGCGGAGATAAATATGATCAGTAGTGAGATACCTACACATAGAAATTAAATATTAGAATTCAATTTATAAACATTTTACAACAGATATTGACAGATCAAAGCTGGATCAAGTTTCAGTTCGAAAGAACACTTTTTACGGTGTATTTATTTTACTTGAATTTATTTTAAAAATGGTTTTATATGTATTTGCAATCCAAGTGCATATGTCACCAAAAACACACTTTATTTATGAAAACTAAATTTTTAAAAATCATCCCAAACTCGTGCTCCACCTAAAAAATACTACATCAAAAAGACAAAGAATTGATGGGAATTCGGTTTCGTCAAAAATTGATGCGTGTGCAACGTTGCATACTCTTTCTACAGTGTTTATTTTTAAGATTGTTAGTTTAACGTATTAATAAGTATTGAAAATTGTTAAAAGGTTTTCCCATGATGTACATGCACCTACCTTTATTTTATAATGACCGTAAGATGATTCCATTATTTTGCAATAATTATTTATTTCAATTTATTTTACATTTCTAGTTCCATTGGTCACATGGGGATTCTCATGTATTAAATATCTTATTTCACTTCGGTGAAATTAATGAACTTTTCTGAGTGCAGTTTACTGCCTTTGCGATGACAATCGCTATCGATGTCTGTCAGAGAATTTCAATTCAAACGCATCCACTAGCCAACCTCCGTGAGAGACGAACGTGTCTCGAGTTATTTCATAAAATTTAACGGCTCTTTTGATAGAATCTAATTTCCAAATTCCAATCTAAAAGTGATGGTTAATTGTAAACAAAGTTTATCATATTGATTTTATCCACAATTTACCTAAATAACTATTGGGTAATTTTCTTCAACGACAATATTTCCGAGATATGCTCCTGGCCTGAGCCATTCTCCGTGACTAGAAGTACGAGAGCCCCATTCGATACCTGATGTGATCATTAGTAATGACGACTTAGTAATGTACCTTACAGAGTTAAGACTTATGGGCATTAGTTACCATAGCATTGTAACACGAGTTTCGAGACGGGTTTAAAAGTTCGTTTGTTGTGGATTGAAAAACAAAAGAAAATAAAATATGGAAAATAAGGGTGTTGTCGACACTCGTCTCTCAAAAAAAAATATAGGCACTGCTTAACTTGAATGGTTTAATATATGTGTTTTGAAATATACTGTTACAATATAAATGCAATATAACTAGATATTTAACGTAATGTTCTCATATAACGTCTCTAATACGACTCGACGCGACACACTTCCCCATCTACTCTCCACTCCACTACTGCCAACCCTCTCTTTTCAAAATTCCCTAACCATTATTAAAATTAAATTGTTAACAAGGGCATACAAAAAAAGTTAGGCACTAGTGATCCCTTTAAGAAGAATCTCAAGTTTATTTTAAACTATTTGAATTTTAAAACTTTTAAAATACAAAAAGAAAGCTTTACTTGGTCTTT
Source organism: Protaetia brevitarsis (assembly GCA_004143645.1). Taxonomy (NCBI): domain Eukaryota; kingdom Metazoa; phylum Arthropoda; class Insecta; order Coleoptera; family Scarabaeidae; genus Protaetia; species Protaetia brevitarsis. The sequence continues at coordinate 57,292 of RXPK01002476.1, forward strand.
CTTCCTCCAGTAAATTCACCTAGCTCCTCACATCAAAAAAAAAAGCTTTCACTCTCTGTCTGCACAGGGAAATCACCTGCCCAAAGTCCGTAGTTGGTGTTGACTTACATGTGGAATAAAAATCGAAGGGCTGCAGCTGCTGCTTGCAAAATCCAGATATTTCCCTGCTTGGGTAGTCTTCTCTTTCCTCTGCTGCACAGAAAATTAAGCAGTAAGCTTCTTACAAAAAGAAAATGAGAAAAAATGGATCACGACATTTACACAAAAAAATACAATATTAAAACGTGATTAAAATAAATTTACTTAAAAAGTCCAAAATTACATAAAAAAGACAACAAAGAAAAAACTAAATATAATCTACCAAAAATATATACTGGGTGAGTTTTTTATCTTGAGACAACGGAATATCTCTAAAACACTGCATCAAATCAAAAAAAGATCTTAATAAGATTTGTTATAATGTAGGAGGCTAACTGAATATATCGTAACGTGTTTCTTATCATATTGATTTTAAAAGTGCTTTCGACACTCTCAACATGAAGAAAATGTTTAAGGAGTTAGAAATATTAGAAGTACCCAAAAAACTAAGAACAATCCTAGAAGTTAGTCTGAAGAACACAAAAGCTAAAGTGAGATTCCAGGGAACAACAACAGATTCGTTCGAGATAAATAAAGGGGTGAAACAAGGTGATCCAATATCGCCAACATTGTTTAATCTAGTGCTGGAGGGAGTTATAAGAAGAGCAAAACTAGACAAGAAACATATTATGACAGATCAGATACAACTAATAGCATATGCAGACGATATTGCAATAACAGCAAATACAAGAGATGATCTAATAAGAGCTATAGAAAGTCTAGATGCGGAAGCACATAAATTCGGTATGACAATAAATGAAGTAAAGACAACATACTTGAAGCTGGGAAAAGGAGACGTAAAAGCACAAGACTTTTTAAAAACAAAAAGATATAATTTTGAAGCAGTTGCCTCTTTCAATTATCTAGGAGTTACAGTGGGAGGAACAGTGAGAGACAAAGTGAGAGAGAGGATTTTAAAAGGATACCAGGCATACGGTAGAAATAAATTCCTATTGAAAACAAAATGCTAAGTAAAAAAAACAAAATAAAAATATATAAACCCTGATTAGACCGGTCATTACTTATGCGTTAGAAACAATGGCAATAAATCGAAAAGAGGAAGAAGATCTGAAAATAATAGAAAGAAAGATAATGCGGACAATATTGGGGCCAAATATGACGGAAGATGGGGAAGTAAGAATGAAAAGGAACAGAGAAATAGAAGATGAGCTGGGAGGAGGAAACATCATAAGTTGCTTTAAAGCAAATAGATTACAATGGGCAGGACATATAATGAGGAGAAAACCAGGAGAAATGATCAGGAGGGTAACACAATGGACCCCACTGGGGACCAGAAGCAGAGGAAGATCGAGGAAGAGATGGGGAGACGCTGTAGAGGAGGACGCAAGGATGATGGGAGTGACGGTTTGGAAATCGAAGTGTAGGGATAGAGAGGAATGGAGGAAAATAACAAGGGCAGGCAGGACCCACAACGGACTCAAATAAAGAAAAAAGGGCTAATCCACCTAATGCGGATTTTACAACGCTCAAGCGTCAGCCATAATCCATTGAACGGATTGAACGGCTCAATGATGATGATGATGATGTTTCTTATCATTCTACCGATATGAATAATCTCATTTTAAGAACTTAGAACTTAAGAAACTTAGTTATAGCATTGTTAAATTAAATATTAGGCGTGAATATTGACCAATATGCTTGCAGAAATCACAGACATATCTAATTTAAACAAATAACTTCGTCAGAAGTTAGGTTAGAAACAAAATAAAAAATTTAAATTCTCTTTTAAACATGTTGCGTCTGTTATAAAAACATAATGAAAATTTAGATAGCCAATGAAGATCTCTCTGAAAGCAGGAAAACTTAAACTCTGAAAAAATCCAAAACAAAAATAAATTCTTATAACACTCAATCAATAAAGTCTCAAAAGAATGTCTTCTGTGGCCATATTAAATTTGGTTTATTCAATTTTGAATACTATTTAGGTATAAGCAAGAATTTTAATTAAGTATTAGAAAAAAAGGAAATTTTGTTGAAATAACCCTTGGATTGCGATTTGTTTAAGGAAACTGCCTTTTGTTGTATGTATTTATATAGCCGAAGACATTTCTTAATGAAACTAAAGTAAGAAGAATGTTTGAGCAAACTTGGAACAGATTAACGAACACCTCTTTATTTTGTGGGAGTGACAGGAAAGGGGTGAAGAAGTAATTGTTTAGAGATGAAACTATACACGATAATAATGATAAATTGGTAAATGACATGAATTTGAAATTAAATTGTTACTAGCTTATTTTAAAAGAAGCAAATTACCTGATTAATTTCCAAAAGTAGGTGATAATGGAGACAATTCATTATTAAAATTATTATATAATAATAGCATCGCACTTAAAATACATTTCTAAGTAATAATTATTGTAACCTGTACCATCAAAATGCCTTGAGCATATTCGAAAGTTTTCTACCTCTGCGGTATCATATAATATCCTTCCAAGTTTTCAGCGTTGGTTATATTAATATATTAAGAACCTACGACAACGGATTCATTCTTTAACTCTATCAATACTTTGATACCCAGGAATTTGCAATTTCTGTGAATCTTAGGCATATCTATAATTACACAACGAGAATTTTGCATTAAATCTACTAAATTAATTTTACAATAAAAATTTATTACTTGCGCTTCGAATAGCACAGAGGACGACGTTTTAGCACTATTGGCGGGTAACTACAACTGTGGAATATTAGCGGGAAAAATGGCAAAATTGTTATCATGGTGGGGCAAACGTGGGAAATTATAATAAATCTATTGAAAAATCGGCAATTTTTCTAAAATTCCTACCTGCATCATATTTATAATCACCGAGTGTTTAAGGTTAGATGCTGATTCCAGGGATACTAAATTTATGAAGTGATAATTGCCAACATTCATTCAACGAACTGAAGTTGAATTTCTTTATGATAGAAGTGGGCGGCCGCCTCGTGGCTATATTCGTTTGTTTCCAATAACACGTATTACCTTTTCATACCCATGGGGTAAATTAAGAGGATCCCAGCGCGATATTCCGATGACGATCGAAAACACACGAAGATTCCGAGTTCTGAGTAGTATACATAGTTACCCATAAAGGTTTAATCCAGGAATACGTGAAATCCATTAAGTTAGTTAAAGAGTTTTTAAGCTTTATTCAAAGTTTCAAATTCACCATTCTTGCGCTTCTTTAACCTCACTTACTACTTTTTATGGTCACCTTCTAACAAGGTTATCAAATTTATCAAATTTCGCTTCAAATTCATTTCTAAAATCTTGAATATGTTTTAAACATATTTGTTGTTGTTTTTTTCATGTTTTTGTAAAGAATGCTAATAAACGTAGTATGCGTTTAGCCACTTACTAAAACTTGCTGATGAAAGGACAATTAAGTTTGCGGCTAGATTACTCGAAATATAATTTTTCGCTTTGGTAGTGTTTATATTACTCATAATGCAGATATCTTCGTGTGTTTTCGATACTCATCGAAATATCGCGTTGTGTTTATATTAAATGAGTGCAAAACGTGATGTGAGAAATTTATGAAATTTATATACAACGCGTTTTGGGTACAAATTTCGGTCAATGACCGAATTCTTCTATTAATTATTTAATATAATACAACATATATATTATTGTCAAAGACATTTTAGTAATTAGTAAATGACTTATTCTTAATAGGTTAGTTGAAAGGTGTACAGGCTCTGTTGATGAAGATATATTTTTGTGGCTTTTATTTTAGCTATATTATTAACCCAATAGATGATTAAGCTGTTAATGCACGTAGGTACTGCAACAGAATATAAAAGTAACATGGTATAAAATATTTATTGTAGGTATAGATTTCTTATCAAACATTGAGATATTAAGAAAATATTACTCCAACAGATTGGTTGTACTTTCCTGTGGCAATATACAAACACTGAACTGCGTAATAAAGTTTTTATAGGGCTTATTTTATGAAGTTCTGTAAGTTATAGATAAAATTTGTATAAGATCCAACGACATATATCTGATGCACTGATACACAAACATTTACTATTGCTTTAAACATGTGTATACATTTTCCTAATTTAAATGAGTTAATTACCACGTCATTAGTAAGGGTAAAATATTAAGTTGACGAATAATATGCAGTGAATCAATACGACGCAGTAAATAGGAACAAGGGTTTGAGACGAAGAGAGTAAAGTCGTTTTTTTCAAGCATTATAATTCAGATATGCTTTGCTTTATTGTTAGAAGTTTTTATCTGAGGATACTTACGATTTACTAGTAAAATTTTCTTTAGGTTAGCGTATAGCATATCTACATAAAATAAATCAGATTATTTCATTATTTAGTCTATGGTTTATTAAATAATATTGCTAGGCACGCCTGTTTGAATTATCAACTGCGCCAGTAGATGGCACTATCGGTATACAACGGAGATCATCGTAGAGACAGTCAAACCGCCCACAGGGGACGCTATAGTATGCGTCATCGATAAGTAATAAGTTTCTAAAGAACGTCTCAACCTCCGCATATGGTATACATCTTGTGGCAAGTCGAGTCGCGGTTGCCAAATCGACCAATCAGCTGTACATTACTATTTCTGGTGCATAATTTGGTATTTTACGCGATCAAATTGTAACATTTGTTTGCGTTTTGACAATTAGAATGCGTGAATGACAGTAAAGAAATGTTACTAGGGTGAATACGCCAGTGAATAAACATTTAGTGCATTAGGTTAGAAACTACATATATTAATTATAATAAGATTACGAAGATAAGAGTATACAGTTTTATATAATATTGTCTCTGATGCTTTGATTTTTTTAAAATGTAAAAGCGTAAATTTGATAAAAGCGACTATTTATCTGTAATTCAACTATTTATAACAAAATGAAAATAAATAAACATTAAATTCCAATGAATAACCATTAATGCCTGAATGGACTAAACTATTAAATAACATTTAATTTTCTTAATCTCATTAGTTACACACAAAAAGTAGTCAGGGAAAATAAGATCTGGCGATCTTGCAGGCCAATTAATATTAAAATAAAAAAAAACACAAAATCATGTTTGTTTGCTCCTCTTTTTTGTGTATTTTTTTAGACATTCACAATCATGTTTTTTTTTTTGCGATTACAGCGCAATCTGTTACGAATCGAAAAAAAGTTTCAAACAAACACTACGTACTTGATGGCGTAGAATCCGAATTTGCAATACAAAATTCTGCACCATTCAGTGAGCCCCCTACATTATAACAAATCTTATATAGTATACTAGGTGTATTTTTTTAACTAGAATTATATTTTTCTGATAATCTATATTTTCTTAGACGGTTTTCTTTGTGTCTTTCATGTAACAAGTGATGTAGAGTATTTAAAATGGTCCTGGAAACATATTTTTCTTGAAATGACATGCATTCAAGTAATTTTGCAAGTTGTAAAATGATTAATTGTCATGCGAACCGCTGCAAGTCAAGTTTGATCAATACTAGTTGTTTAGATCACTCAGGGTTTTGTAAAGAGTACATAGCTTATGATGGAAATGAAGGCTTGCGCGATTTACCTTTGAATGTATCTACCAGCTTTTAGCATGACTTTTAATGCGTTTTATCGTAAATCGCGTTCACAATTTTGTTTACTTCATAATTATTGCATGTGATAATATTTTGGATAAAGACCTATTAGTATAGATACGAGAATTGCCCACGTCAATTAATAAGTAGGTACTACATAAAGAAAAGTAAAAGACTTCTATTCGGGTGAACGTTATTTCTTTTTAATGAAGTTTAGGTGGGTCACTCTTTTAATTCCATTCTTGTATTGTCATTTATTCTTTCTTCATTATGTATTTATTTTACCAGTAATAATAGTTTATACAAAAAGCGATAGATTTGCAAGCAACCAACCATCTCAACAGCAAATAACAAAAATGGAGCTAACCCAATATTTCACTAAACGAATGTTGTCATTTCCCTAGTTGGATTTATTAACAGATGTCATAGACGCCATTCTTCGAGCCAATAAATGGATGGTGCTGTCCAGGCACCGTTGTTAGTATATACGTTTTTTGATTTATCAAATCCATTAGTTTACATTATTGGTATTTATGACATTGCAGATGCAAGTTCAAAACGTTGGGATATTGTATATGCAACGGGATTTGATAGTATCAGCCTATGTAAGTATTTATATTAACGGCTTGAAAAATAGAATTATTTCTACATAGATAATTTACCATTAACCTTTATAGGTATCACTAATTATCAAAATAAAAATAAATAAAAATAAACTTGGTGTGAGTATTCTACATCTGTCTGAACCGATTTCTACGATGATCTGCGCGCGTTTAATCCAACATACATCGTAATATACGTTTTTGCGCAACAAATTGTTTCCCTGCGTACATTGATCTCTCGCAAAAAGTATTGCCGTACGCCATTACCGATTCAAAGCATGCCATGTAATAGTGGCTCAATGTCTCCAATGTTACCGTCCTCCTCAGCTTATAAATCTTAAAATATGCCGTATTTAACTTTTTAATTATGTAATCAATGTGGCACCATTCAGGCGAAGGCTGTAACCACACTCATAAAAAATTAACCTGTTCACTTAATTGTATTGTTTTTCTGTTGCTTTCTATCTGAATGGAACGTGTTGGTTTGGTTATTGAAAACTGCAATATTTCAGTTTTATTAAGATTCAACCGTATTCCGTTCGCCGAGCACCACCCGATCATGAGTTGTGTTTTATTTGCCTTGTGAATCAGATCAGTTCCTTAAAAACGTCATCCGTGATATCATGTAAGTGATTCTAAACTGAGCTAAACCGTCTCGAAGTGATTCACTTATTTTGAAGGATCAGTAAGGTTACTACAAGTGATCAAGCACAGCTTTGTTAAAAAGTAA
>RXPK01002477.1:0-62380 GCA_004143645.1 Protaetia brevitarsis
TATAATTGCAAAATAAGAAGTTCTTTCCCAATCTCAGATTATGATTTATTTACTACATGTTTCCGTCTACTTCTAAATTACCTGAAGATGGTCAAATTTTAGACCGAAACATGTAAATAAATTATGAATCTGATGATTGGAAAGAACTTATTATTTTGCAAAAATTCTATTGCCTACAATTTCTACGATCATAGAATGTTTACGTTTTACTGCGATTGGGTTGAGAGGGGTGATATTCCCCTACGTGCGCTGTAATTTGTGTTGCCCACATGCTAGTGAACTGTCCACATACAAAATCTCAAATATAAGTAAATAATAGAACAGCATATATTTTTAAGGAACCACTTACGTGGAATATCCTGTATATAATACAGAGTTACACTGTCAACACTTTAAAGCATGATTAACTTTGTTACTTGATTTTATTCTCACTTCTTATTTTTTTGTACAGGTCCTTATCTCCGATTAGTTTGGAGCAAGCGATCCTTTTTTTCCTCGAGAAACGTTGGGAAAAGATCCCACATCCTACTTCTGTGCATCGCCCGTATTTCTCGCCGTACTGCCCGAAGCCGGACAAATAGCTGCATTTTCGGTCTATTGAATGGTGATGGGTGGAGCGCGGCCTATGCCGTAGCAGTTTTTCGAGGATTTTGGTCGGTCTTTGGCTGTATTAACGCAAATATGCTTTGGGTTAGTATCTAAACATGTCTATAATTTGCTGTTTCAATTCCAAGCCGTGCCGTTAACCTCCTATTGCTAATAGCTTTCCTTAAATTATTTTACATTAATTGCAAGCATAATAATTAAATTGATATCACTAAGTATATGGTCAAAATTTGTACTATTCTTTCAGAAAACGCTTCAACCCACGTGACTTGTTTTAAGTATGCAACCAATCTTGCAATGTGGTACTAAGAAATGATTCCCTGATTTCAAGAAAATTTGAATTGACATACTTAGCACTGCTAAGAGTTTGAAAATTACATTTTCCAGTTGAAATTGCAGTCACTTGAAAGGTAATAAAGTGGCAAATAAATTAGATCTGTGGGTTGATTATTTATTTAATTTGATATATTTTTATTAACAAATAAAACAAGAATTTTAGGAGTTGCATTGACAGTTCCAGATAAAAGTTAAATATAAGGAACAGTATAATAAAATTTATCAACTATTCGTCTATAGCAGGTACTCGAAGTGTCGTCCACTACTTTCCAAGCAAATATTCACTCTTCGCTGTAAATTTTCAAACATACTGCTGTGTACTGATGGTACCAAAGAAAAAGCAAAATGAATTTAAAAATGAAAATTTAAATTAACACTAGCTCAGCGGATAATAATAAAAAGGGCGCAAAAGAACAATTAAACTCAGGGTTACCCTCGCAATTAAAACTTGAATTTAATCATGGAAAGTAAACTGTGGGTGAAAGAAAACTGACTTTCTTTAATTACTCCAAAAAATGAAAAGGTTTAATCAAAAATAAAAGAACAGAATTAATGACGTCAATAATAATCAATAATTTATTATATATATAAACAAAAACATTTAATTACAAATTGCAGTAAAAACAAAACCGTGAGCTTAGTGCTCTGGCCGAAATCAAAAACTGCATGAATCTAAAATTTACAAAAGGACAATGCAAATCCTTTAACAAACAAAAGGCAAAACAGTTCAGGAAGATAATCCTTATTACAACAAAAATCCACGTGGTTTCAAAAATTAACCAAACTAAATTAATCGTGGAGAATTCAAGTAAATTAACAAATGAAAACTAAAAGCAAGCACAATGCTTCTATTCAGCCAACCCGAGGTGATTAAAACTAATTACAAAACAGCAAAATATTAAAAAACGAAAAATTAACTCTTTTAACTAAATATATCATCCCGCACGTAAAATAATAAATGATCCTATATCTAATTTGTGCACACAAGAATATAATACCAATTATTATAAAGCGAGTTCCTTGATTTTATTAATCAAAATAAACGAACAAATCTTTAAATAAAAATGAAATACCAAAATGGCAGCAAAGAATATAAATTTAACATCTACTTACACGGCATCTGTCAGGGAACTAACTCTTACAAAGTTAAATTAGTCGTATACATATAAAATTCTTACAGCTGCGTGCGCTACAACGCGCAAAGATCATAGAAGAACTCCTCAAAGAAGGACATAGAACTCAACATGAGCAAATAAAAATATAATAAAGAGTGAAATTAATTTAAACAATCAAAACAATTACTAAATCTTATACAAAATAAAATAAATAATTGAATCTTAAAAAAAACTCGGACGAAAACAAGGTGTTCGTCCACAGCAATACGTTGAAGCTCTTCCACAGTGATATTTGCAATTTCTTGTTAAATTGCTGCTTGGAGCTCTACCAAATCGTGCAATCTATTTCTAAACATCTTATTCTTCAGGTTACCAAATAAATATAAATCCAAGGGCTGGTACATTGTCGTGTTCAAAAATTCCATGTTGTAATTCATCATCATGTAGTTGTGGAATAAATTCGTTTAATATAGCTTGGTATTCATTCATTCATTCATTCTTCATTCATTCATTCATTCATTCTTCATTCATTCATTCTTCATTCATTCATTCATTCTTCATTCATTCATTCATAAAGTTAGGGTGGGCACTTCAAGTCCGGGCACTTGAGCTAGGTGCTCATTGTTCCATCCGTATTAAGTTCTCTATAAAGCCCAGTATCTTGCCTAGTGGAAAGTTGAAAACCTTCGAGAGCTCGAATAGATCTCTCCCGAAATATTTCTGCCTGCGTACCTTCAATTCCTCACATGTGCAGATTACATATAAACTCGTTTCCTCCTGTAGTTTGTTACGGGCTTCGTTCGCTCTCAAAGTTAAAGGTCTCATCGGATGGAAATAATTTATCCAAAACACAAATTTTTGGGTGACACTGTATATTTGTCAAAAATAAAAGCAAAATAATAAAATACAATGAAATACGAATCTTAATCTATGTTACGATGACAATTGGTGTTCGCTCTTAACCTCTATGCTTAACTAATTTAAATAAAGTTAAAAATAATTATATGTATTTAAGAAATATAAATTTGAATCTGAATCTAAGTTAGTATTTTGGCTTGAATGGTCTTTATCACGTGATAGGATATAAAAATAACTTAAAATTTTAATATCGTACAAGAAAAGAAAACAATAAAATAAAATATAAAACTTAGCTGGTAACTTTGGCGGGTGTCTCTGGGAGGGTATGTCACGCTAGGGTTGTTGTAGGCGTGGTCCCAATTGCCCCATGTACGCGAGGTTGCGCTGCAGGTAAAATTCAACGATCAGGATTTGGTCTCCCAAATTAGGTACTTCTTTCACCCTCTAGGTTTAAATCAAAACAAAATAGGTCCTAAGACAGAACCGGATTACCAAAACTAATAAAATTAACAACAGAAGAAGTCCGCTTACCAGTGACCTAAAGATGACGCCATTAAGCTAAACGAATGACGGCTTGACGCTACTGTTGTAAAACCCTTTACAGGAAGAATCGATGCAATGGACACAGAACTCCTGGCAGCCCCAGGTAAACGGGAAAATAATGCACTCGATATTAGAAGTTTCTCGCGCGACAAAATCCCACAATGTGGTAACTAATTGAAATTTGCACGGAGCAACTTGAACAGCGCGTCTAAGATGGTGTTTGTCGCCTGTGCGTCTCCCTTGCTTAGCGAGAGGGCGGAAATAGGAAAATACAACGTGAATCAAATAAGTCACTGACAAACATAACAATAATAATTTGCACAAAAGAAAAGGTTTTAATGAATGAAACTTGAACTAATAATTGAAGAATGAAAAGCAAATTTAACTGACAATTAATTACTAATTAATTTGGAAATAAATAACGAAAATGAGATATTAAATTTTGCTAACGCGATAAGATGCGTTGTGACGAGCAAAGAGTTCGAAGCCTCACTGCTAGATGGCGTTGCAAATTAATGAATAAAAAAAAAAATTAATGAATAAAAATAAATTAATGAAATAAAAATCTTTAAATAAAATCTATAAATGAAGTGATCGCAATCCAACGGCAACAATCGGTTCTGTTAATATGGTGAGTTTACCTGTAGACTTCTTTTTGGAAATGCAATGTGTATCTTCAAATCTCTGAATAATTGAATATCTATGAATTTTAAATGCTTCGTAGTTCCTGTCGAAATCAGGGAAATTTAGGATAAACTGATCGATGCAGCTTTGGAGAGAACATTTCCAAATTCCATTAGCAACTTCTGTATCGCTTCTGTAATGTGCCTTTAAAATAAAGTGTAAAATAATTTAGGGTATATTTTAGGTCTGAATAACACAAGATCTCAACGGCGAATGCCATACGCTTTATTATAAAAATAGGTAAACGTTTACTCTATACAAGAAATGATTAACAAAAAAGAATAACTGCAAGAACAATCTGTTAGTAGTTTTAACAAAAACTCATACAATAAAACAAAGCTTAACAATATGAATAACAATGAAGAAAATGCGGCAAAAGAGTATGTAAGTGTCACTTGTCAAAATGAAGAGTACGCATCGGATCTAGGAATATTAATATAACCGTTATCAATGTAGTATTTATGCAACCAAAGTTGTATTTCATATAACCGGTCATGTGGGTTGAATCTATTTCTGAAAGCTCCGTATGTCACAGAAAATGTTTGCTCACTCACTAAATCGAATTAATAATAGCACAAAATGTTCATAATTAATTAATAAATGATATATGTTTAGAGAGAGGAAGGGAGATCTAGGCGCAGATCATTGCCTATTATTAGGAATCTCCTGGAGTTCAACAGAGTTCTACGCTCCGGATTAATTTTTTAATCCTTTTTTAAAAAGCATTAACTTCTGTATTCTACTTCATTGTACTGTGATACATTATATTAGATACATATATGTCCTACACCTTATTGGTGTGTGTTATAATTACATTTTAAATATTTTGTTTTTTAATTTTAATGAACATTTTCACATTTATGATTTGAAAACCCTAAACATTTAACACTTTACAAGCACCTGTACACAGTTTAACGGTTCACAAATATGTTGTGATCATCAATACAATTATCTTAACTTGAACGCATGTAGGTACTCTATAAGATTTGTTTTTCTTTTAAATACTAGGGGCTCTGATGAAAAATCTCGGCTGTAAGCATACTATAATGCTGGGACTCTTGTTCGAAATGCTGCAATTGCTATGGTACGGTTTCGGGACAACTACTTGGATGATGTGGGCTGCCGGAATATTGGCTTCGATGAGTTCCATTACGTATCCGGCCATATCAGCGTTTGTTTCGATACATAGTACACCGGATAGGCAAGGAGTAGTTCAAGGTAAACCTTAATCTATTTCATCTCATTCTAAAAGGCCAGGTGGTCCTATATATCGTCCATTTATCCTTCTGAAAAAGGGTCTAATAATAACTTCCATTTGTGTACGTGTGTTATCTCCATAACCAATCATCTGTAGAATTGTTATTTTGTGCATTTCTGTTAAATGAACCATTTTTCTGATATGCAGTTAATGAAATTCAAAGGACTATAACACTGACAAGTGAACTGTCATGCAGGCAGACAACATTTGCTAAGGCCAAAAGTGTTTACAGTTTTTGTTTATTTCATATCGGTAAAAAGGGATGTTTTTTTGTTTGTTTTTTACAATATCAAGAAATAAACAAATTACTTACTATAATCAAATAATTTTCTTTCCTTAATGTCATTTTTTGCAAAAAAAAACTGAAAACACTTAATATTTCCTATTTCCTAAACAGTTGAAGATAGGTATAGGAAATTGTTCGAAACGAATTTATTCCATTTAGCTGATACACAGTGTATGTCGATATCAGATCTCGAAAGGCCGACAGGACGGCGAATACGCAAAGATTGCAAGCTTCTTACAGTATGAAATAATTAACGAATTAATATATTTCTGCTAATAATTGTAATAATTAAGAGGTTATTTTGTTATTGTCCCCAAAATGATCGAAGCAAGGCAAGATAGTTTATTTCATACCCGATTTTTAAATGCAAACTCCATGAAATTTGAAACTCTATCAGTTATTTTTATCTTTGACAGTTATTTTTGACATTGATCTTTTTTAAATTTTCCTGAAATATCTTCTTCAATGTTTTCTTTAGGCCATGTAAATTTTAGTACCTTTTTACTCACTCTTAGGCCCTTTTTCAGAAGAATAAATGGACGATAAATGCCCGATATATCACTTCCCCGAATACGTGCAAAAGTAGATGACGTACTTCCTGCATAAATAATAATTTAGTTCTTTCAATAGGTTTTATATTTGTTTTTCTCGTTCCGTTGTTATTACAAATTGTTAGATATTCTACAGAGTGCCTAAACAAATCTTTTGTTAAGGCTCTATTTTTGATTTTGAAAAAAATAATTACTACACAACTTTTATAAAATTCAAACTTAAAAATGTTTTTTGACCTTCTTATTATTCCGTCTTATTCCGTCATTTTTAAATGGGACAGCCTATATATTAATGAAATGTTGAACTCTGTTTAAAAAAATAACATAATTTTATATAAATATGGTCGGGCCCTTCAACAAATTTTAGGGATATTATTGCGTTATACGAAAACGAATGTATAAAATAATTCAGAAATTAATTTTTATAGTTGAGAGTAAAATCAATTAAAGAAAATGTTAACTTTCATATTGGGTCATTATATCATATATCAACCGGAACACATAAAAAATTTGATGTCTTGGATTCTTTTTATATTTTAAATTTGAAGTCTTAAAGCAAAATACATATAAATCATGGTGTATTCGAAAGTTCAAATTATACATTTTCCTTTAATAGTGCCTAAATTAGATATAAATTTATTTTGATCCCCTTTTTCTCCTGTTAAATACAATAATGTTTTTTTTTTTACTTTATGTTTACCGCGAAATTAAGTTTTTGAAAAATATCTTAATATTCTTTAAATTATGCCCTACAAGAATAGAAGTATTTGAAAATGGAGAACCTACGGGTATTTTATAAAAAAAATATTCGTACAGATATATCATAATGTAACGTAGAGTAGTGTAGGTTCTCCATTTTCAAATGCTTCTATTCTTGTAGAATATAGTTTAAAGGATATTATGATATTTTTTCAAAAATTTAATTTCGCGGTAAACATAAAGAAAAAAAAAATGTATTAAACCTTAATAAATCCAATCAACGCCCCTACCTCAAAGCTTCTATTCAAAATATTGATGCAACTAGGCCAAAAACAGGGGAAGCTCTTTTCACAAAATTATGTTAATTATTGTTACTTTTCATTGTAATTTAATAAGTTTTTAAAATTTGTAATCACATAATGCTTTCTAGATTTTCCTTTGTAAATATGAAGTTCTCTTACATGTGAATACAGAACCTTAGTAATTACTCCTCTACTGACTTCGCCAAACTATTGTAGGTACATATGTATGTAGATACATATACCAAGTTCCTAGGCATAGACTGCGTGTAGGAAACGCCACTGAGTTTTCCGCTTCTCTGAACGCGTTTGTCCGTGCTTTAGTCATAACTGTTTTGACCAATGAAAAACTTACCATTTTTGCGCACGCTAAGTTTCACATATGGGCACAGAGTGGCGCATTAGTGCGCGGAAACTCGATATATCTGACATTATGGAAGTTATAAAAAAAAACTATTAAGAAAAGGTGTAAGCTTGAGCTTCATATTGCCAGACCTCGCTTATATTTTTTTTAAATAGAATACTTTTTTCGCGTTTTTAAATTCTGTTCACTTTTACGAACATGAACAGACTCCTAAAAGTAAGCAAAATTTGGAAGAATTGCTAAAGCTATTCCGAATGTTCAAGACGTTATGACCATTTTTACGTGTAAATGAATGAAAAAATAGATGTGATTTAAAATAAACGAGTAAAATGTGTTTACCTACTTTTGGAGCGTACAGTCATTTACTACTCAATTTCAACAGAAACAAAAAAAAAAACATTTCTATTATTTTTTTTAAAGGTATGGTAACTGGTATGAGGGGCTTATGTAATGGTTTAGGACCGGCCATGTTTGGCCTCATCTTTTACATTTTCCACGTCGACTTGAATGAAGAGAACGACATAAAATCAACCAGTACAACAGACATACATCAGGCAGAATCTTATTCTCAGGTAAAGATACATATTTCTTAAATTAAGTTCACACACATTTGATTATAGTTTGTACCGAATTACGAAATAATTTTGCCATGATATTGCTAAATCTAGTTAAATAAGTTATAAACTTTGTTTACAGTTGGTACCTGGGCCTCCGTTTGTATTCGGAGCCTTTCTAGTCATTTGCGCTCTGCTAGTAGCTTCTTTCATTCCGACAAAGCATACCCCAGAATCAGGTTGGTCCTACAATTATTTAAGAGACATTACGATATAAGCTGTAAAACTTATTATTAAGTTTTTTTATTTTTAACTCTCGTCTCCATTAATTTATACATTTTTTATATTTCAAATAAACAATTTATTTCAATTCATCCGGAATTTCCTTTTATTTACTTACATATCTATCATTTTTACTGTACTGTTCTGTGAAAAAGCTTTTTGCTTGAATTTTTGGCTTCCGCCCAGAAACGATTAAAGAAATTCTAACGTTGTTCTTTACAGGTATACCACTGGACACGTTGTACGAGATGGAAAAAGGGCACAAAGTGGCCGGTACTCTTAGTCCACTTATTCCAAGCAGTCGAATAGAAAATGCTGCCGTTTTATAAGCAAATTTAAAAAGAAAAAAATAATAATACGCATAATATGAGATTTAAAACAAAAAAAAAATGATCGATATCCCATTTGTCGATCAATCAAAATAAGCTGCTCCTTGCACTTTGGATAACGATTATTATATTTTGTACAGACCAAAGCTGCTGACGGAAGATTCAATATCTCACACACATAAACACAATCAATGTTTCCTAGGGTCGGTCTTACCTCGGCCAATACCTACGACAGCAGAATAAGTCCACGTTCACCATGTTTTTGACCGGTTTGTGTTTCTAGCGTGATGAAAAATTGTCCACTTACCGTAGGTCCTAAGCGATTCCCTCGTAGAGTTTCGATTATTTTACACTTACGATCATTTAAAACGGTTGTCGTGTAATGTAATTTGTTGGTTTTGTCGTTGGAGAGTTTGTAACTGTTGGAGAAGTTGTTTTTTAAAACACTAACGAGACATTCGGGAACTTTGGCAGAAAATACGATATAGCAATTAAGAAGATTATGTTAATAACAATTTAAAGAGGATATGTTAGTTGTACATTGTAAGTATAAAGTCTGATTTTTTTATCGTAATTCTGATTTCTTTTTTCTTTCGTTTTTCATTTTAATGTTGGATGTACTTTGTTTAGTGTTCGCTTATAAATTGCCTATGATTCAAAAAAAAAAAAAGTAGCTTTTATTGCAGTAGTGCAAAAAAAAATCTAATATGCTACTCTAATATCCCTTAAAAAAAATATAATAAAATAATATATAAAAAATCGCCAAAATTTATTAGAATATCAATAAAAGACAATATATTAATTGATAATGACGTAGAGATGTAGAAGGTTTATTAGCTTCAAAATTCTAGATGAAATCATTTTGGAATGCAATCATCATATCAAATAATATGTGCCAAATTTCAAAAGAACGACAGTATAAATAAGAATCAATGCGCATATTATTTGATCGGCAGTGTATATGCAGTGTATATCAGCGGATGCATCTAATTACACAAATAAACCTTTCAATTTATTTTTTTTTTTTTTACAGAAAGGGTCACACTATTTGTGAAAAGTTTTGTTTACTTTCAAAAGTCTTTTTTTTTTGTGATGATTAAAGTGTTGATTACACTTACAGGCTAGTTATAAATAAATTAAGAACGTTTGAAATCGTGTCAATGCAAAAGTACGAATTATTAAAACCGAACACCGCAAGCAATACTTATACTTTGGAATATCATCAGAAGTTTAGATATGTAGTTTTTGCGTTATTGTTAGATAATATTTAAGTTTATTAGGGTCGATAATGCCTGTAATGTAGGCAACTCATATTAGACTTACGTTGTCATGCGCTTTAAGGCGTGCATTTAGTGCATATCATCTAACATGTTTGGAAGACGTTATTTAAGAAATGATACATTAAGATATAATTAGATGTTAGATGAAATTTATTATTTAGCCAATTTATATAAATATAATTAAAAGTCAAGTGTTATCAGTTAAATAACACATTAAAATTTTATAAACAACATTATTGCATATAAAGACAAACAACAACAAAAAAATTTCAATAAAAGAAATGACCAAAAGAACCACCAATGTTTGACTTCAATTATATTAAGATATAAAGTGCGCATATAGATATTTTGATTTATTATTTTTTTTTTAAATCACAAACTTTAACTCGCGTAGATATTTTTATTCACAAAGATATACAATAATTTTAGTATAAGAATTACTGAATATAGTGACATACAATTGCTACACACTTTTCTTTTCTCTTCCCCAACTCGTCATGAACCACACTAATTAGGTTTTTATTAAAGGTAGGGATTTCTTTTTTGGAACTCGTACCTAAATATCTTCTATTACTTTGGCAATATTTGGGTAGTGCTGGCCGGTATTTCGTCTAAAATCCATCCGTGACCTTCTCTCTTCTCTCTCATAAACTCATAGCTCTTTTCTGCTCATTATGTCTTTTACCATCTGAGGGATATACGCCAATATACGTATTACCAGAGATATTGTATAGGTTGTGGCTAGCCGTGTTACATACACTCAATAACCTGTTGAGCAATAAAATATATTATTATTATTCTAACGGTCTTGGACACTCTTCCTTCGGCAGTATTAGCTACCACAGTCTCAAGGTACTTCTTGAATGTTCTCTTATGACCTCCAGTTATTTTAGGCTTCGTTTAAGTTTTATTCTTGACCATCTGAACCATCAATTTTGTACAAAAAATTTAATACTAAATTTAGTATGGTATCAGACAGGATTTTTGTCTTAAATTTAGTATGAAATAATTTGGAACTAAATTTTTTAAACTTGTTCTAAAAAATGCATAATATGTATTCTCAAATTGCGCGCGCAGAATGCATTTAAGTTGATAGTGCATTTTAAACATAACGTGACATAACGAACATAACATAACCGATGAGATAGAAAAGTTTACAGTTTTTTCTCTTTTGTTGTGCTGCATATTTTCTTCTCGATAATGTGCACTTCATCATCATTATTGCTATTACCGACGCAATTGAATAAATAAGTATGTTATTTTTGCACGGCATTTTGTATAGTATAAATATAAAAAAAATTGTTAAAGGAAACAATATAACCTCATTCACCGTCACTTGCCAGATACGATTGACAGCTGACCGTTTGATATTTGGTGCGCATGCGTTAATACAAAATTTTCATACTAAATTTATAATCGTGTCGGACGCAACTGTGCCATGAGCATACAATTTATTATAAAAACAACTAAAACTAAATTTCATCACTAATTATGCACTAAATTTAACATAAAATTTAGTATCGGCCTTTAGAGAAAATTGATTCTCTCTCACGTTTGCCTCCTGATAACTTAATCCTAATTATTCTAACCAAGAGTAATTAAATAAATAAAGATTTATATTTTAAATATTTGTAGATTAACACTAATTCCGACCACTGAAAAGCATAAAATATTCATTCATAAACTTGCTACCCTACTAACTATCTAAATATCATGCCGTAACCTATCTAGTTCTTCAGCAACATTACTAAAAAATTCCCACCATTCGATCGACTCATTATCTCTAATATCTGTTTTACGTCGCGGCCAATTTAACCCCCTAGCTAATGCCCTAATCTCCGTACGCGACCGCCACTCATCAGTGAGTGGACATTCAAATAAAACATGCCCAGCTGTATCTACCCCACTACACTCACAAAGTGAATCATTAAGTCAGCGGTCAGAGGACTTCGCCGTAGAGGACGTTCTATAGGATCGGGCCCAAGACCGATCCATGTGGGACTCCTTCCCGACCACCATAATCTCTCCCTCTCCAATTAGCATCCTTCTATTTTTCAGGTAACTATAAATAATATTGACCAAGTACTTGAATACATTCCTGTAGCGTAGTTGTTGGATAATTAGTCTGTGGCTGGCCGTGTTATTAAGACGCACCAAGTCTTATTGTATGCCCATTTGCCCTCTCACACAACGGTCTCCAATGCCATAATCGTTGACTTGCCATTTTCAAATCTATGTTAGTGTGTATGTAGTTCACCCCTTACCTCTAGCTATTTTTCTAAAAGAGTTTTGGTAAACATTTCCGCAGTTTGTTTAAAAAGCTCAGCATGCAGAGCGGCCTGTAAGAGTAAAGCCAAATTATCGTGAAGATTAGTAATATGCAGTTTTCCTTTTAAATTTCCCAACAAAAAAAGTTTATTCTATACAAATGAGGCCATGTCTGGAAATATTGAAGTAGGTAACTCATTCTAATGTTTCTCGTATGCTTGGTTTTTTTTTTTTCAATGGTGAAGACTCTAAGCAAGGGCTCAAGACTCTCAGCAATCACAGGCACATATATTTGAAATACTAAATGTAAATACTCACTACGCAATAAAGCGCGTATATTAATGGCTCAAGTACAATTATACAAAAATAACAAGTGAGGTAAATGAAAGAAGAAAATTTCAATGTGTTATCACTGGGTACTGAATTATTTTGTCTGAATATAATTTGGTCTTTGCTATCAACATTTGCAAAACTTAATTAATAAAACGAAAAAAAAATAATTATAAGGTTTGCTGGTGTGTATCCATCTAAATTCAACACAGTAAAATAAGGTTCATCCATCAATCTGATATTGTCTCCTAATCATCATTCCGGCAACTGTTTTTTTTTTTCGGAGTCGTAATGATGATTAGGGGGGGGGATTTTCATTCTCATCTGCAAAGGTGCCTGATACAGCACAAATTGCTTACGATTTATATCGAACGCTTCTTTTTTTCGTTTCGTCAAAAAATAAATAAATAAATAAATAAAACGTAGTGCATTTAAATTAAAACATAATTTCGATAGTTTATTCGGTAAAAGTGATGTTAAGCAAAGTAATATTTTATTGAAAGAGAAAATAATGTTTTGCAAAATTTAAACACAGTTTTAAACTAGAAAAAATAGTTTTGTATCCAGTCACTGGCGGCGTGATTTTAACACCGCAATTTTAAATGTAATTACTAGTTTTGTAATTATTTAATGCCAGAGAAAAACGTGGTATAAAGCATTTTTTGTTTACCTATCAATATCTAATTAATGTATTTATATTCACTATAATCAAAATACCCATCTATGAATTAAAAAATATGCTTTATGTTTGGCAATAAATCACCCACTTTTAACCCCAAATGTTCACGTTAATTCGTCGATGTAAATCTAATTACAGTAGTATCATATTCTATTGCAGTAAAAATCAAAGTTTTGTCGACTTATTTCTGCAAATTCCATGTAAAAAAATGTAAATGTTAATTCCTCGATTACAACACTACTTGTGACTGGATACATTACTAAGGGTTTGCAACTTGAATAAACTCTTATTTATTCGATGCAAATAAAGTTTAATTGACATCATTTTCTGCAATAAAAACCGAAAAACATCTGTTATAGTATTATGTTAATAGTATAGATCACTGTAAGTACGTTTTTACGTCACGGATTTTTTTCACTACCTTAAGTCAGTGGCGTTGCGCGATTGGTCAAATTGGGGATACAACAATACTTTTGAGATTTAAAATTCGTCTCTCCCTCATTTTTGCAAGGACGTCGATTCCATTTCCTTTAAAAATTTGGTCACTAGGTATTTCATTCAGTAATTCTTTTCTATTGATAAAAATGAGGACGACGAAACTAGATGATCATGCATAAATGCTTCTTCTTGCGCTGTATAAGTATTCTTAATTCGTCTTGTAGGTTCAATCAACAATTTAATTGTCACAAAAGACTTCAAATAAGCAAAAGTTTGTCCATAAAATGTTTTTTTTTTTGCTCATAAAAATGAAAGCTAAATAGTTTATGGTTAATATAATTAGGTCCATGCTGGGGCACATTGTATATATTGCTTATAAAGTTCATTAAGCAAATCCTTCAAAACAACACTTCGTTAATATATAATCTCATTAGAAGTAATTGCATAAATCATCACTCAAATAAATGATAAAGAATTTTATGAACAGTTATAAGCATAGGGAAAACATTACATCTCCTACCATCCAAAAGAAAGAAAAAAAGATAAAGTATATCTAATACTACGACAAAGGAAAAAGATATTTTAGTTTTAAAGTTAAATAACTACACGCCAAAAAGAATAAAGAAAGTACAGTGCCTTTTATTTCCGTTCAATTTTGTGAATTTGCGAAGTATCTCATTCTCTATAGAAGCGGTGAATAATATGGCGACCATCCACCGTTGCACTTTCTAAATATTTTGAATCATGTGTTCCTCATTGTTTCTAATCAGGATTCTTTTTTATCGGAACCTGCTTGTGACTACTTCTGACTATTGAAGAGAATGAATGATGTTTCTTATTTGATAATTCAATTCAATATCAATTAGTATTACGTGATCTACTCTAAACTAAGAATGTATTTTAACAAAAAAAAACTTTATATGAGATGGTAAATGAGGTTGAAACTTTTCTTTCGCATAAAAATTATTCGAATCTATGAAAAAGCTAATTAAGAACCAGTGGTGAAAAGTAATGCACAAAACAAGAGTAATTTTTTTTTGTTTTTCATTACAAAGTTTGCCTCACAAATAAAACTCATGCAAAACCCAAATTTCATACAAACGATACTATACTTGTACTTAATAATTTGACACATTCTATGGTAAACACTAATCGTACGTGAACAGTCAATGTTAACACTTAATGTCTATGTTTATAAATAATTGCGGAAAATTAGATTTTAGTCTATTATAACTTTTGAAAATTTAAAACATTTACGTACTTAAATTAGGGATTCAAAATTATCAATTATTTTATTATATAAGTGTAGATACTATGTATAAATAAATATATTTTAAATTATATTAATTTGACGTTTTATAGAAAATAACAAAAATTATCGAATTTTTGTTATAAACAGTTTTCTTAAACTGCTTTAATCGTAATTCTGAAATTTGATGTTAATCATCCAATTATTACGTGGTTGCACAAATACATGTTTATAATAATACAACAACACTGTACAGGGTGTCAGGTAAAGGTGTTCTGATTTTCAGGGAGTTGATAAAGCATGTCATTATGATTGAAAACGTCTACATGTTGACACTTGCACTTTTGACGTTTTCTTTAAAAGTTACAGCTGTTTTATTTTTTGAATTGGCAAACAAAAATTAATCAAGCAATCGATTTGATCCAATGTCACGAACAGAAACCAGCTCTATAATGGAATATTCCTACCAAGAAAAAGTTAAAAGTGACTTTTATAGGTAGAGTTTTTTAATCATAATGACATCTTCTATCAGTTACCTAAAAATTTACCGAATACCCTGTATAATTTTTACTACGAAGAACTTTTTTAACATTTAATCTAGATTTAAAAAAAAAATCTTGTCCTCACTGAAAAAAAGTTAAAAGAAAGAAGAAAAGAAGTTAAATTGAAACAAATCAGAAGGATTTATTTCATTTCTAAAGGATACAGAGTTTGTCCCAAGTTAAACAGAAAAGTTTCGATCTTTGCGCCATCTCGTGGATATTGAGTCTGTTTCAATACGGATTTCATGCAAACGGATTGATCTTATTCTAGAGTGTCTAATTGATTACTGCGCAATGCCTATTGAAGTAGACTAGTTAGTACATAATTTGATACAGATTAGGTATTATTATTTATATATTTTAATTATATAATTATTACAATTAAATATTTATGTCGATTTAAATAACGATTGATTCCTAGCAATAAAATAAGAAGTACAAAAAAACTACTTAAAAAAAGTCCCTAGCCAAAAAAAAATATTTAAAAACTCGTTCATTATTTTATCGGTTTTAATCCATTTATTTTATACACGAATAAATAATAATTACGTAACAAAAAACACACTTCTCTAACTACAAAAGCAACTGTATATTGTAATATTATTGTTGATAGTTATTATAAATATTTTTGTGTCTAGAAAATAATCTATTTTCGTAATACTTGATCTATACATATGGTTCTTTTTTTTGTTTTTTTTTTATATTTTTTTTTGAAATGACAAACACGACTGTTTTCAAAGCACACTTATTTTTATTATTTTTTTCCCCTTAAAATAGATTATAGTTAATATAAGGAAGTTGGAATTATCAGAACGGAGTCATTTGCACTTACACAGTATGTATGTATGATTTTATTAAGCTAAAACAAGATAAGCTGATGGTGCAGTTAAATAAATAAGCAAAAAAAAATAGTGCTTTTATAGTGTTATGTGCAACATAATATTTTTCAATTTAGATAAACGGAAATTAGATATTGCGCATTTATTTTGGGTTATGGATTTGTATAATTTATTAAAAAAAAAAATAACGTAAGCTTAAAGTGTTTGTAATAATTTTTTGGAATGTTGGTATTCTGCTGTGAGAACCAAGATAGATATTCCTAACTTAAAAAAGGTAGGTCAAAAATGTTGATGGTGGTCTCCTTGGTGAGAATATTCTTTTAAGTTTGAACTTGAATTAAATAGTGTCCTTTCCATTTTGATTTATTATTATCTATAACAGCTTCATATTTCGGCCGATGATAGAAGATGACCAGTTGATCATCTTCAGGCTTTGCACAAGTTAAAAGCAATTACAATCAATAAATATTAAGCTATGAAAAAGTTTTTTGAAGTGTATGAAGTTTACAAGAGAAATATGGCATATATTGCTGAATTTATATAGTATAATCGGATTTATTTACCGGCTCGGAAATTGGGTTGCCGACGCCACAGTGATTCAAAAAAATTAAAACAAAAACATTAATAAATAATTTTATAGTAAATGGTTGCGATCAGGACTTAAAACTATTCTAAATTTACACCTTATATGGTATTTTAAGAAAACTGGTTAGCAGTTAGTTGATATTTATTAGTAAAACGCAATAAAAATAATAATTAATCACTACTATTATAGCAGGGGTAAGTTCTGCCGAATATTTAAATGTACAAAATTTATTTATTTTTTATTTAAGTGTAAGTACAAAAACAGGACTAGCTCAAGAACATTTTACTCTTAAAACATAAGCAAAGAAGGAAAAGTACGTAAATGCTAACTGCAAAAATTAACAATTGATTACAGATATATGTGTATACAAAGAAAAAGAGAACAAGAAAAAAAATTATAAGACATGCAATAACAAATTATATCACAGAAAAGAGGGAACAAACAAGACGGTTTTTAAATACGGCTGCAGAGTCATAAAAGATATCGAGATCATTATTGAATTTAAGATTATCATTATACAATCACATTAATCTGTTAATAGGGACTAGGGAACGCAAATGTGCGACACAAAGGACTATGGAATAATATATCCGCTTTGGTAGTACGTGATGGAATTTTAAATGTAACTAATCTCACCAAATCAGTACAATCAATCATTATTAAGTAGCTTTTTAAGAAAGAGTGAATCTCTGAGCTGAAAACTGCGAAAATACTTACAGGCATCTTCATAAGACGAATAGGCTTAACTGGCCTTAAATGATAGATATCTTATAAATTTGTATTGAATAGATTCAATGTTATTAATATAAGCCACAAGCTTCGGAGACCAAACTACAGACGCATAACCGACAACACCACGAATGCATAAGCTCGTAACACAATTGACACTGCGAAAAGGCTGTTGTTGTTGTCTTGTGTTCACATCAAAAATCCTAACATCATGTTGCATCCATTAACAATATAATCAACATGAGAATTAAAAGTCAATCCAGTGTCCAATAAAACACCTAGATCTTTAATCCAATCAACCTTTTTTAAAGCGGTGTTATTAATCGTGCAAGGAAAACAAATAACTTTTTTATTACGAGTGAATTGAATCAAATTACGTTTGTTAAGATTAAGAAACAACTCATTACATGCACCATAGTCAATCAGCCTATCAAGGTCACATTGCAACTCCTCACATTCCGTGATAGAGGAGACAATCCTGTAAATTTTCAAATCATCGGCATATTCAAGAAAATATGAATTTTTGAAACGGATATTAATATCGTTGATATAGATATTGAAGAGCAGCGGGCCAAGATGCGATCCTTGCGGAACACCCGATATAATATTAGCTGGATTAGAATAATATCCCCCCAGTTTCACGACTTGAGACCTATTTGATATACATATAAGACCGGAGCCATCGAAGCAAATCAACCCGAATACCCGTCGCAGAGAGCTTGCGGAGTAGAATGCTGTGATCAATTTTGTCGAAAGCATTGCTATAATAGCATCTAAATTAATATTTATTTCTAATTAAACCAGCAAAGAAGTCGTTAACGCAAGTAAGCATTTCTAACCTCTAAATCGGTGAAGAAAATTCGTTTTATTAATATCCTTGGAATTCAGCGGGACTAGGCAAGTTCTTGAATTCAGCAGCCGGGACAATTAGGAATTTCCAGAAACGGGCGAATCAGAAATCTTCTTGGGATTTATTATATCGCTATTTTGAAATTTACATTTAACCTTATTTAAACTAATATGAACCTACCTATTAAAATTTTCCGTTATGGCTAAGCTTTTCTGTATAAACAAAAACTGGCTTAGGAATGGTAAACTATTCACAGCGTTAATATTTTGGGAAAAATGTATAAATGAGCTTCAACAAAACGGTTTTCTAAAAGCAATCAAGGAAAACTGAATTCATCTGTTCATCGACGCTAGGTCGCCGCTATCCAGCGTTCTCGTGTCTCTTTTTTTTCCAAGGAATGGTAGATCAATCTTTAACCCTCCGTAGACACATTACAATTTGCCCAGCTACCTAGAGACACATGGGTGTATGGTGTCCGGCCGTTTTTTTACCATACTTAGACTTGTTTAAAAAATCTGAAAAAATTCAGGAGAGTAGTTTGAGATCTATAGAAAGAGATCATTAGAGTTGGGCAATCGTCCGGCGGAGCAGAGACGTATTGCGACGCGGGCCTCAAATAATGTAATATACATATATAAAACAGATCAATCGTATTATTGTAATTTAGTATGTATTTATAAAACATAAATCATATTAATAGAGTTGTGCAAATTTTATATAAAAAAAAAATCAAATGAACTAGATGCATCAGTTTTATTAATCATTCATATACATAAATAAACACCCACTTTCTGAAATATATTTCACTTATGTTTTATGTTAATTATGTTTTAGAAATACTACGCTTAAGTGCTTAACTTTTTCACAGCTTTCGTTCCGTAGCGCAATTTGGATAAGCGTCAAAAGTAGTCTGCACCATGACGTAAGTTTCTACATTTGTCTCCGAAAGCCTCGTACGCAGTGTCGAATAGATGTTCTTATACTTAGAAAATGACCGCTCGACGTCTACAGATGTAATACACGCATACTTAAAATAATGTTTGGAAACAGAGAACGAATCAATACATGCACCATCATAAATTTATCTTAATCTGGTAATAACTAAATCTTTGTTTATGAGACTCTCGAAATTTTCTACAACACACTTAAGGCGCGGGGCCACTGCGCGCGAAGAGAAGCCAAGCTCAGCGAAACTAATTTTCTTGAAAATAGTTTCCATGTAATCATACGCGCATCTTCGCTAGCCTAACTTCGCTTCGCTTAGCTTTAGTTGCCGCGTCCGCGTAAAGGCGCGGGGCCACTGCACGCGAAGCGAAGCGAAGCTCAGCGAAACTAATTTCCTTGAAAATTGGCTCCCACGTAATTATACGCGCATCTTCGCTACCCTAACTTCGCTTCGCTTAGCTTTAATTGCCGCGTCCGCATAAAGATTACATGGGAGCTAATTCTCAAGGAAATTAGTTTCGCTGAGCTTAGCTTCGCTTCGCGTGCAGTGGCCCCGCGCCTTTAGTTTTTATGTCACACAGTAGTGAGTGTACATCGTTCACAATTTACATTGACTCCACTAACGACGACCTAGTGTTTTGTAATCTTTCTATTGAGTCAAATGAACCTTTATAATTGTCGTAAATTGTTTTTAAATCAGTTTCAACGGAAGTATTTTCAAATCTTTTCTGGCTTTCCTTAATTGCTGTAGCTTCGCTAGGTTTGAATCGCAGAACCACAGATTTTATTTGTTGGAAATTTTCGCAATAATAGAAAGCCGCTTTCAACCATGTTCCCCAACATGTGAGAATTGGCTCTAGTGGCTTGGGAATACCGGGGGCACCGTCTGTGGAATTCTCGAATTCGTTTGGGAGATTTTAAAAACACTTTTTTTTATTTTAAAATTAATGCATCCACCTCTGGATAACATTGCCGAATACTTAGTGCTATAAGGTGCGCAGCATGAACTTTACACGTCACATGTAAAAGTCCCTTACACTTGTTACTAAGGTAACGGCCACTACCTTCACATTTGTTTCGCCAGTGCACTTTTCCATTCTTTTGCTAGCTAATAAAATGGGAAATGTCGGTCTTACGGGATCTACACACACTATAATATGCAAAATAGATTTTTTTTGTTCAATCTGTCGTTTCGTCGAAACATAGCCTTATGCAGCTATTAGCTGCTTATCTTTTACTACAGCTTTGTTCCTGTTCTCGATGACGTTACGCACAGTAGACACACTTCTTTGCAACGCTCTCCGAGATGGTAGCTTCCAGTTGGGATTGTATTTATTTCAGAAGTCATGAAACGGTTGCTTATCGAGTAGATGAAGTCTCAAATCACTGGCGATCATCATGAACAATAAATCTAACATAAATTGCGTTTGTGATGGTACGTTATTTTCCTTATTTTGGTGTCGTACACTATTCATATAAATTTTACAGTCGCTTTTGTACCAGCACATCAACGATGTATCGCAAATTTTAGAGTATATCTTAGCACCATCATAATATAAATCGGGAAATTCTTTAATATACTTTCGCACCGCCTCAAGCGATGGTCTCCTTTTTCCCTTCTGCACGTCCGTCATATTTGATAATTATACGTCCGTCTTAAATAGATATTGACTTGTAACTCTACACAGATAAAAAGATTTCTTTAAATCAAAGAAATATTTCCTTTGCTCGCATTTAAAAGAACAATTTTCTTCAGTTAATGCATATTTCTTTCAATGAAAGAAATTCGTGTTAACCAAAGGAAATATGTATTAACTAAAAGAAATGTTTTTTTTTTTAAACACGAGCAAAGAAATATTTCACTGATTTAAAGAAACGTTCATCTGCTTTATTGGAGTACATGAGTTGGACCGCACGAACTGAATACGTACCTGCCGAGCCGGAGAATTTGCCCAACTCTTAGAGATCATGCATTGCGTTATGGATAAAAATTCATTTTTATTATTGTTATCTCAATGGAAAGTGATATGAAACACGAGAAATGCACGAAATTTCTAAAAACGGCCGGACACCACAGACCCATGTGTGTCTACGGAGGGTTAAATTTGTTTACTAACCGGTGAGTGACAACAAACTTTAATAACATTTGGGTATAGAGGGGATAGAGGGCCAAACTTCGTCAATATAGAACAGCACACATTGGAATTTGCAGCCTTATCTGGCTCGACATAAAAAATTACTTAATAATACACATTATCAATTGCATTTCGAAAGTATGTAAGTAAATGATCCCACCATTAATTACTCCTACTTTCTGGCCCAAGACCAACTCTAATCATGTACGCAAATGGCACAAAAACTAATTAGTAAGCAAATGGGACGACTTTACCATCCAGAACTTTGTCAATTAATATGGATAAAAACATTGATATTACTATATAAAAATTACAGGGATGAAATATTTGCGCAATATCTATAACGTTATATATAGCAATAATATAACTTCATCAAAACATATTTGGTGGATTCAAAAAGAAAAAAACGATGAAAAAAAAAGTAAACTTAAATTTTACGATACATACTATAAAAGCAAAACTTCCTGAGTTATTAATAAATATCCCAGAATTCAGGATAAGGGCGGTGCTTATAATTCCTGCACCTCGGGCCTAGGTTCTGGGATATCTGGTTATCAATTACAAAAGCAGAATACGTTCCAGTGCAATTCCGAATGCACATGTTGTTGGTTAGTTGTATGTAAAATACGTTTTACGTGGAAAAAGATTTTTTGTTTTGTTTTCAAACTTTATCCGTTTTAATTTCTCTTGTCCAATGGTGTGTGATTACGTAGAAAAAAATGTTTGTGACTATACGGGAGAAATTGTACGCTCTGTACTTCCCTCACCTGAAGATACTTATAGAATGGCTATTTTTATGAGAATATTGTAAAGTAAAAGAAAAAGAAATATTTAATTACACGATTAAAAAAAACAATATTATATGTATAATAGCGCGTGCAATTTTCGCGTAAGAAGTTGTCCTGAAAGATGTTAATATTTATAGGAAGACGCGTTTTAAAGCAGAATATCCTAAAAGTAATAATAATAATAATAATAAAATACCATTACGATGGATTACGTTCTATTATTGAACTTGTATAAGGTTAGGCGGAAATTATTGTAAAAGTCGTACGAGTTGTGGAAATAAATGAAGAGATCAATGTTTATTTAAACCGAATGTGTTTCCTTTATTCATATTGTTACCCGATAATGACGAAACTATGTGCATTTTTTGTGGAAAAAATTCAAACTTTACTCAAATACTTTATGGAAGTTATATTTTTAATGCTATGGTAAGATAAGCTACATATCTCTAGGGCAAAAATTCCAAGCTGAAGGTAATCGAGATATGAGTTTTTGGAAGTTACTACCGCTGATATGGAAGCTGTGCGCCGCTTATTTATTAAAGATTGTATCACTGCATTTACGAACAAGGGCGGAGCTTATTTTGGTTAGAAATTAGCCAAGTCCGTATACAGTATGAGTTTTCTTCTCTTGAAGACAACGGAATATCTCTAAAACACTGCAATCAAATCAAAAAAAGATCTAATAAGATTTGTTATAATGTAGGGGGCTCACTGAATGGTGCCGAACTCGAATCCCCCCCTCCTCCCAGGAGAAGGGAGGGGAGACAACTTTGAAATCTTAAAATGGGAACCCCATTTTGTATTGCAGATTCGGATTCTACGCCATCAAGTATGTAGTTTGTTTTGAAACTTTTTTCGATTCGTTACAGATTGCGCTGTAATCGCAAAAAACATGATTGTGAACGTCTAGAAAAAATACACAAAAAGAGAAGCAAGCTAACATGAATTTGTGTTTTTTTATTTTAACATAAACCTACATTTCAAAAAAGCCATTGTTCGAAACTGGCGCCCCTTCACTTCGATACATTTATTTATTCGCAATTGGAATGCTATTCAACGATACAAAACAAACCGTACTTTATTCAGTACTTGACAAGCTCTGATTACTTACACCACACTTACAATACAAATTAGTTAGTGTTGAATATTTGAACAGTAATTGGAGCTATAACATTACAAAGAGAAATGAAAATGAATTTACATCTAGGAGAAAAATCGAAAAAAAAGTTTCAAACAAACTTAACTACATACTTGATGGCGTAGAATCCGAATCTGCAATACAAAATGGGGGTTCCCATTTAAGATTTCAAAGGTGTCCCCCCTCCCACTCTGGGGGGTGAGGTGGGGGATCGAGTTAGTCACCAATTCAGTGAAGCCGCCTACATTATAACAAATCTTATTAAGATCTTTTCTTGATTGGATACAGTTTTAGAGATATTCCGTTGTCTCAAGATAAAAAACTCACCCTGTTTATTCACATTTCTCATAAGGAATCCTCGTTCCTACCTCCAACTACAAGCGCCAAGTTCATGAGCGAAGAGCAAGGCAGTAACATCGTCCGTAAGTTCAAATCCAAACACACCCAATACGCAAACACATTCCAAAGAAGCTGGGCTAAGTATCGACCCCTGTGCACCCCAGATCCACTACCTATATTTACTTTGGATATCAAACTATTGGAGCTGTCACTGAAAATTGACGACCACGGTTTCAAATTATGCACATCACTACAGAAAATATGCACAGAAGAAAAAAAGAAAACGAAGATAATATTTTAATTTTTTATTTATTTTTTAATTATTGCAAATTTGTTACAACACACACATTTATTCGATAAGAATTACTGAAAAATCGACAGGAAGACACGTACTAGTCAAAAAATAGAATTAAAAAAAAAGAATAAATTGGACTTAAGAATGAATAATATAATCAAAGAAAATATTAACTATACCTAACACATAAAAAAAAAACTTATATAAATATATATTAGTTATTGGCTAAAAGATGAGAATGAGTTTCGATTTACAATAGTAGTAACATTAATTAACTGGTATTAAAAACTTTCGGATCAATTATACTGTTGTCACTGGGTTTAAAACCACTATATTGAATAGATTGAAATTATCCACAATTGTTAGTAATTCATATTGAGGTCGATAGTTCAGATTCCTACCTACAATAATAGTACAAAAAAAGACGATGGGTATTCTTATAAAAACAAGAATGTTACTTTCGAGGGAATTTGTTAATTTTTCACCATATGTTAATTATTTGATAAACACTTACCATCTAACTATTACTACAATATTTATACTTATGATCTAAAAAAAACCTGCACATTGATTCACGTAAATAACAGAAATATATTATAATATATAAAATAAACGTTAATTCTTTTAACATTCATACCGCATTACTCTTTCACGGAAACCTCACATAACCTTACAATCACCGTTCGTAGTAAGTATCAAAAATAAAAAAAATATTTTCCAACGTGTATAAAACAATCAACTTACGAATTAAATTTACAAAATTGTCAACAGCCGAAAAAGATATACCATACGTCATTATAATATAATATATAAAAATTGAATGATCTCTCATCAGTTCTTTCAGTATTAGATTAGCTTTGTTGGTCTCTTAATAAAAACATGATTGCACTTTGGTGATATGCGTTAGGAAAAAAATACTTATCGCGATCGAAGAGTTTCTCCTCGGGAAAACTTGAACGTGTTTTGCAGATTCTCGTTGAAGGTCTGAATGTTAAATGATGCCTCCATTTCGACGTCGGTCGCCGTAGGTTACGTTGTGTTTGTCCAAATCTAGGGCGCCCGAAGTTAATCGTGTGACGGTATACTCCAACACGTTCAGCGTATGAGGTGGTGTGTTGACGAGGAAGGGAATTCCTTCTCGAACTCGTCCAGGCAGTCTTCTTCCATTTTTCGCGCCATTTCGAGGCGTTTCCGTTCAATGATGGCCACCTTCGCTCCGGGAGGCGTGTGTCCGGAAGCTCGATCAACTCTTCGCTTTGAGCAATGTGGCGCTTTTGGATCTTTGCGTTCGTTTAAGCGGGGCCGTTGGGGTCCCAGGAGCAGCTGATGGCGGTAATCTTCCGGAGCTTTCTCGTACGGGTCTTCGGTGAGAAGAAACAATCCTGTAAAAAAGAAATCCGTTATAAATCAAAGTAGTAATTATGTGCTTGTAATGGTATTTGAAACAAACATAAGAGTGAACGATATCAGCTGATCAACAGGGTTGCCAGATTGGGCTAGTAATCGTCAAGTAGGCTATCTTTTAAACTACTTAGCTTAACACTTTTACAAGTAAACTGACACCCCGGCTACTACTTTGGGCTATCTACAAAAAATCTATTAACTAATTATTTATTCTCTTTTAATTTCTATTTAACTGATCGCGACATTAAAAAGTTGTTTGTAGTAAGGTGCCACTCGGATAGTTGTAGTATTTCAACAGGGTGCCTCAGAGATCTGTACTGCGACCAAACCCTTTTTTTAAATTAAAAAAATGATTTATCTTCACTGAATGTCAGTGATGTTATCACGATGTATGCCGAGGGCGGGAGGAGCTATCGCGATTACGATTCGACAACTGTGAACGCCTAATACATTGAGTTAGGCACGTGCAAATTTCTATTCCGGGCTGTATATTGGGAATATCCGATATTTTGATATTTTAAATAAATATCATGATATTTACAAAATGGTTACGTTTATGTTACTCAACCTTTATTGAGCACTTTAATGTTTTAATACTTTAGCTATACTTTATAAGTAACTGACACCCGCTACTACTTTGGGCTTATCTATCAAAAATCCATTAAAAGTATATTCTTTTTTAATTTCTATTTAAGTGATGTGACATTAAAAACGTTGTTTGTAACTAAATGTGCAACTCGCATAGCTGTAGTATCTCAACTGGGATCCGCAGAGACTGTCACTATTATGAAAATTTTTACGTTAGTTACTCACCTTTTATTGAGCACTTTGATGTTTAGACTACTTTGGCTACATTTACAAGTAACTGACACCGGCTACTACTTTTGGGCCTATCTACAAAATCCATTAAGTACTATTCTTTTTAATTTCTATTTAAGTGATTGACATTAAAAAGTTGATTTGTAATAGATGTGCACTCGGAAAGCGTAGTTTGTCACTGGGATGCCGCAGAGATCTGTACTATTATGAAATGGTTACGGTTTATGTTACTCACCTTTATCTGAGCACTTAATCGTTTTAGACTACTTGGCTTACACTTTACAAGAAACTGACACCCGTGCTTACTATGTTGGGCTATCTACAAAAATCTATTAACTACTATTCTTTATAATTTCTATTTAAGTGATGGACATTAAAAAGTTGTTTGTAATAATGTGCACTCGGATAGATGTAGTATTTCAACTGGGATGCCGCAGAGATCTGTACTATTTATGAAATGGTTACGTTTATGTTACTCAACCTTTATTGAGCACTTTAATGTTTTAACTACTTTGGCTACACTTTACAAGTAACTGACACCCGGCTACTACTTTGGGCTATCTACAAAAATCTATTAACTACTATTCGTTTTAATTTCTATTTAAGTGATCGACATTAAAAAGTTGTTTGTAATAATGTGCACTCGGATAGATGTAGTATTTCAACTGGGATGCCACAGAGATCTGTACTGGGACCAACCCTTTTTTTAATTTATATAAATGATTAACTATTATTTATTCTCTTTAATTTCTATTTAACTGATCGACATTAAAAAGTTGTTTGTAATAATGTGCACTCGGATAGATATAATTTTTCAACTGGGGTGCCTCAGAGATCTGTATTGGCACCAACCCTTTTTTTAATTTATATAAATGATTTATCTTCACTGAATGTCAGTGATGTTATCACGATGTATGTCGAGAGCGGGCGGAGCATTGCGATTACGATTCGACAACTGTGTACGCCAATAACCTTGAGTTTAGGCATGTAAAAATTCTATTGCGGGCTGTATATTGTCAAGTATCCGATATTTTGGATATTTTTAATAAATATCATGATATTACGACAACGGTTGACGTTATATGTTACTCAACTTTATGGGAACTTTAATGTTAACAAGTGATTAACTAATCGCTTGTTACACAGCTTTATGCTAGCTGGACAGCTAAAATTATTTTTATTCTAAACAATTTCTGCTAACATCCCCGTTTATTACAGTCAGTAGTACGTAAATAACTTTGTTTCGCCCCAGAATTTTTTCATTACTCATTTTTGACCAATCTCATCTCCATTGAACAAAGTGAAATAAAAATGATAAAAGCTAATGTATAGCATAACAATATATTTCAATTAATCGAATCAATAGCTTCAACTGGAATCATTCACTGCTCGAAAGTAACTCATTTAATTTGGATGAAAGCGTAAGTTCATGAATTTATGCCTTAAATGCTTGTATCCAAGACTGCAAAGAATATTTTTTCTAATATAAGAAAGTAGTAACTAGTGAAAATAGCGTAGATGTTTTTAATGTAAGTATTTCAAACAAATTGTTGAAGTAATACCCTAGATGGTAATACACAAATAAAATACTTTTGGACGAAAAATACATATTCAAACGAATTTTTTGTTTTGCCGGAGATATCATACACTTCGAGGCTTGAGGCACAGATGGTTGAAATCAACATTGTTATTAATGAAGAAAATTTTCAAATATAAATGATGTTTGGCTTTGAAATATACAACTCAGATGTTTGAGGTCGACATTTGGCGTATTCATATAATGATAAAGTTGGTTATTTTACTTCTTATTAGTGATGGGATTTTTAAAATAAAAACGCTATTTCGAAACGTTAAAGGAATACTTGGAATATTTTAAAGGTTCTGAAATGTTTTTCTCTAAATTGAATTCTTTCGTTCGAAACGGGCGTATACAATTACTATGTGTGTGCTACCATCGAGTGAATCAATACGACCATTGTATATCAAATTTACAACTATTTAATGAATAAATCGCACGATGTTTGGCTTTGAAATATACAACGGCTTTTCATATTGTAAAAATTTGTAGATGAATGTTAAGAGAGTTCTTATTTTTATATTATCGTTTTCCATATTTATGTTTTTATTTCTCAATTTACTTTAGCAAAGTTTTATCGATTCTAGAATTCATGTAAATTTTCTAGTATTTAATACAATTTGTTTATTAAGGTTGAAATTATACAGTAATAAAAAAACTATTATTATTAATTTTTAATAATAATAGTTTAGTGTGGACTTAATAATAATAAAATCTGATTTGTTACGCCAATTTTAAAAAGACGTTGTAAATGTTTCAATTTCATATTAAATGCAACAAATAGTTTAATCAATCTAACTTGATTGCAAAATTATGGAGATTTTGCATTTTGAAAATAACTGTCCTAATATACAAAAGGCCAAACATCGCTCCATTTATTTAACAACTACTAATTATAATAATTCTACCAGAAGCAAGCCCTGTTTAGCATCAAATTTTTATGCAGTAATGAGCTTCTTGGCAGCATATTTTTTTTTTATATCAATTACCTTCACTGCGTATCGACACAGCATATGACAACAATTAAAAATTAAAGCACAAAGAGCAAAAGTTCAATTGTTTAGTTGGGAAAGCGAGTTTCCGTCAAAATTTAAAACATTACTTTACGGCTTTAAAATTACTTTAAGTTAAAGCTCTCATAAATAATACACAGACTTTTGTTAAAGTGTTAAAGTTACATTTATTATGAAACCAGCCCTAACTCCCTTAATTTTTACCGATTACTAATTATCAAACTACCGACCTCTCTTTCAATAGACATCAAAATTGTGTATAACAATAGACTAATGTGCTCAATCGACTGACAGTATAGAATTCATGTGTGTCATTTTATGATTTTCTGCATGAATGGATTTGTTTAGACCATTACGTTCATCGTTGAAAATCTCAAATATTTTCTCCTGATATATCTTAAAATAATAATTCTACCGCCTACGATTTCAACGATCACAAAATATCTACGCCTTTACTGCGGTTATTTGTAGAGGGTGTAACAGGGTGATTCTCAATATATGCACAAACTTTAAGAGCTGATTCCTGATATGTATTGTGATCATATAAAGTTCTAATTAGTATATGTCCAAAACGGTTTGGTTTTAAAGTTATTGAGTGTTTAATAATAAATAATGAACTATGACTAACACGATATAATATCACAGTTGGTTCTTCAAAAACTATTGTGTTGAGAGGGAATTGTTTACTTGTCATTTCAATATTTGTCAATAGTTGTCAGAGTATTCATTCAGTTTATTGCCAGTTTCTGTTTTCTAAAATGAATTACACGAATGCTGAGATGTGTGATATACATTTCGTTTACGGTCTTGCCAATGGAAATTCGCGTCCTGCTATACGTCTTTATGAAGAACGACACTCGAACCGTATCATCCCGCATCATTCAATATTTGCCTGTCTTCACCAACGTCTTAGTGAATCGGGAAATTTAAAAAAAAACGGGCGACTGATAACGGGCACCCATCTACAGTGAGAACTCCACAAGCCGAAGAAATTGTACTAAATGAAATTGAGGAACATCCTACCAGAAGCACCAGAAAAATTGCGTTTGCTTTAAACATTAGTTAGGCCACAGTTTGGAGAATATTGAAAGATCAACTGTTGTATGCATATCACATTCAACGGGTACAGGCACTTTTGCCGACAGATTTTCCGCAAAGAGTGGCTTTTTGTCAATGGATGCAACACAAAATCCTGACTATTTAGCATAAATATTCTTCACCGGCGAGGCTACTCTCTCTAGAAACGCGATTATTAATTTTCATAATAATCACATATAGGCCGAAGAAAATCCGCACGAACTAGAGAATGCCCGTCATTAACATCAATTCTCTGTCAATGTGTGGGCCGGAATTGTTGGAGATCACTTGATAGGACCACATTTTTTACCGATGCGGTTAAATGGCGAGATATATCGCTATTTTCTCGACGAGTAGCTACCACTACTGCTGGAAGAAGTACCATTGCAATTAAGATTACAAATGTATTTTATGCATGACGGTGCTCCAGCGCATTTTAGTTTAGTTGCTCGCGAGTTTTTGGACAATACGTATCCAGATCGGTAGATAGGACGGGGAGGTCCACAACCCTGGCCTCCTCGGTCTCTAGAAGTTCTTTGAACTTTTTTCTCTGGGGTCACCTTAAATCATTAGTTTATACGACTCCCATTGAAAATGAGAAATCGTATTATCGCAGCTTTTCAAACAATTCGAAATACCCCTGGTATTTTAGAACGGACTCGCCAGTCAATACGACAGAGAATAGAAGCTTGTATTGCAGTTGGAGGCGGTCATTTTCAACAGTTAGTATAAGTTAATTTTGTGTTACTAATTATTTTGATAATTTATAATAAAAACATTAATTATGTTAACTTACTATTAAACATTGTACAACTTTAGAACTAAGCGATTTTAGACATATGTTCTTATGAACTTTTATGATCAAAATAACCCCAGGAATCAGCGTTTAAACTTTGTGGCATATATTGAGAATCACCTATATAATTTATGTTGCCTATGTGTGTTAGGGAACTGTCCAAATACATAATTCCTTAACTGTACGTGTGTCGACACTAGTAGCAATCAGATTTCTTGATGAGCTGGTATCGTTCACTCTCTAATGTTTATATTTATTTTATAATACTGTTGTCCTACTGGGATGATTCGCATATGTTTTTATTCCCGCCAATTTAAAGTTATTTATATGTTGAACTATTTGTCATTAGTGGATATGATGAGAAATGAAGAAAAAAAATCAACAATAATAACTTACCTTAAGTAATGCAGATCTACATTGTCTAAAATCGAAATTTTCATACTTTTCCTCCAAGTCCACCGTCACATCTTTCCGCCTCGTTTCAGTCACCGATTCGACAGCTTCAAAACTCAGATCCATAACGGTTTCTGTGCCCCTTTCGATTTCTTTATGAATGTCGATACTTTCTTCAGACGCTCCGGATAGGAATACATTAAATTCGTCCTTGCTGGAAGTAGCTTGCGGTTGGAAAACGAAATCGTTGGCTTTCGTAGCCGGAGCCACGAAGGAGAAAACGTTCTCCTTCTCGCTTCCATCGTCCAAACGTTGCTTTTTGGCCGGCTTCGGTATGACCATCTCTTCCGTCGCGATCGTATTCTCGCAGATCGTTTTCAGGTACCGCCTGTCGATCGGGATGTTCTGGCCGCTCTTGAATTTATTCAAATTGATCTGCTGCATCACCTCGTTCTTGATGTCGTATAAAACTTTAGATTTCTTCGAAGTTCTGATCACGGCCGGGTGGATCT
This sequence comes from Protaetia brevitarsis, assembly GCA_004143645.1. Classification (NCBI taxonomy): domain Eukaryota; kingdom Metazoa; phylum Arthropoda; class Insecta; order Coleoptera; family Scarabaeidae; genus Protaetia; species Protaetia brevitarsis. Next base: position 31,785 of record RXPK01002477.1, read on the forward strand.
TGTCGCTGCCCTCGTCGAATACGAATTTCTTGATGTTCTGCTTGTCGGGGGTGCTGTAAACCCATTGGGATTGGGGTACGAGTGACACGGAAGTTCGTACGTCGTAATCGTCTTCCGAGAGGCGTTTTGTGCTCATCTTTGGCGGAGATACAGGTTCGCGTTTGCCGTCTAGGATATCGTCTATCTTCTCGATCGATTGTTTCAGTCTTAAAATGCAGTTTCGTTTTGCGCCTTTCAATCTGATGCGGATCTGCCCGAAGACGTCGTGGCAGAATTTGTAATTCACCGAGCGGATTTTATCACTTAGGGTAACGTTGAAGGTTGAAGCGTTGGTCTTCTCAAGAGTATCCTGGAAAAAAATAATATATATATTATTAATTTTATATATTAATAATTAATTAATACATAAATGTAGTACTTATAAAGCGTTCGCAAGAAAGATTTTCTTTACTGATTCTGACATGAAATACATCAGAATTTAATCTTGGGATTATTAAGTAGGTTAACTATAAAGTCAGGCATTCACCTTGGACCACTTTATAGTGTGTGAAAAACACCACGTACCATTTGAAAAAAAGGTTTTTTTTTACTTTAAAGATATCCTTATTGGACATCAGTTTCTGAATACCCTGTATGTGATATTGCAGTTACTGCTGTCGCAGTCAATACCTATGACCGTGTATTTGCATCCATATCAGTAGAATATTTTAATATCTAATAACTTATGAGATATTTAATTTCATTGGAAATGACCCAATTCGGTGAGACACCCTGTATATACCCACCGAGTTATTTGAAAAAAATAACTTGACTAGTGCAAAAAATTGAAGATGGCATTTGAAAAGTAGTAAATGCAGCTTCAAACGTAGTATTCATATTCATTAATCCATTTTATTTGGTACTACACTGTAAAAAAAGTTGCCTACAATTTTACCGGTAAAATTGCTACATAAGGTAAAATTTCTACCATCTAGTAAATTTCACATGCTGATGTATTTTTCAAAGATTGTACTGTAAAATTCGTATGTAATATTTATATGAACTGTATATTTGCCGAACGCGTACAGTTAAATAACCTAATAACCAATCACATTGCGGCGTATTCAAGTAAAAATAAATATAAAAGATCCTCAAATTTTTACCCAAATTTAAATACTCAAAAAAATTGTCAATTTTACACTTTTAAGTAAATTTTGATAGTAAACACAAAATTGTACATGCTTTTTCTTGTATTTTCCTTTCGAATTTTTATTACATCTCAAACTTACATGAAAAAGCTATAAATTTTACCGAAATCTTTTTTTCCATGTTAAATATCATAGAAAAAACATGCAGGTAAAACAAAATTTACATGATTTATTGTGGTAAATTCACAACGTTATTACATGTAATATTCCTAATTTACCATGGCAAAATTACTGTAATTTGTTACAGTTTAGACTGATCAAAATTGGTATGTAAATAACAGAGTTACAGCTTGGGGCGTTTTTTTTGTGTGACACCCTGTATATACGTATGAGAGAAAATACCCTAACCATTTAAAATTTCACTTTGTATTTCGGGTGTTATCAGTAAATTAGTTGCAGTTGTGATACAAGGAACCATTTAATTTGAATACAAATTTTTCATAAAAGAAAGTTCCTCTATTTTAGACGATATTAAAAGTGATCATAGAGAAAAGGTAATTAGAATTAAAAACTATGTTCCAATATGCAATCGCTTTCGTCTGCACTGAAAAAGTAAGCTTATAGTCACATTCTGGTGTATGGACGCACATACACAATGATATTTAATCTGGGATGCATTCATAATAAAATTTCTCATAATGAAATATTAATATTAGGTTTTATAAAAATTGGATATTGCAGTTAAAGTTAAAAGTACGACCTCATTTATTATTGTATTTTTGTAAATTCCCCACAATACATTCGTCTTGAATAAAATATTAATCGAGAGTTTTTATTGAAAAATTAGGCCAAACAATGGAGGAAAGTTGGCAATAAATACAAAAACCTAGCATTTCAGGGTAAGCATATTACAATGTGGTTTTTGCCTCTAATTAACCTTGTTTATAAGAATTTTTTATATTGTTTAAAATAAACGCACTATACTCCTACGCAAAATTCATATTTTTCAACAAACTTAGCAACTCCTATATACTCCTATAAGAAAGTGATATCTCTAATGGTTGCATTTTAAGTTCAGATCATCCAGAACTTTTTAGAAAGAATGCTTTTATTTCTCTAACACTGAGCTAAGTTTTCTATTTGGTTCCAACTCAAGAGTAAACACACTGTATAACCCTACACAGGCATTTAAATAAAATTATGAAACAAATCGTATAAATTTGATATTTCTTAATTATTTCAATTAATTTCTGGAATAAAGATGTTGTAACCCACTCACAACTAGCCGACTCATAAAAAGTAGTAATTATGTAATAAGGAACGGCTTATTGTGTGTTAATCATAAATAAATAGAAAAGCTGTACCCTAATAGCCAAATTTAAATTTCCCGCCACTATTTTTAATAACTTCAACGTAAAGGCATTAAAATAACTATAAATGTAGTACAAAATAGTAGGTAATTTTATATTTAAACGTTGAAGTCACTAAGAATAATTGCGGGCAATTTAAATTTGGCTATGTGGGTATTTTATATACTCCGACAAATATTTTTGATTTTTTTACTTACATTTAAAAAAAAAAGATTGAAAAGATTTCTAAAAACTAATTATAGAATAAAGGAGTACCGCCCACAAATTTAGACTAATATAAGAATTAAGAATAAGCCTTTATACTTTTAACAAAACGAAATAAATATCAAAAAAATATTGGTTGTTCAACCTAATATAATTTAAACAATGATATATAAAAATAATACCAAATGCAGTAATTTTAAAATAACATGATTTAAGTGACTTTCCTAATAAAAAATTAATATTTTTTTTATAAACATTCTTTGAAATTTTTGAATTTTTTAATGATCAATTAATGTTTTTACTTTTGCCAATTTAAGCACACAAAAACAATTTTCAGTGAAAATCCTTAAGCCTTTCTATTTTTCTTTTTTTTTTTGCAAAAGCATTGCCAGCTAATTTAGCTCTATATTGCTATGTAATGCTGTATTACTGTTACTAGCAACCCAAAGAGAAAAACAAACTTTTCAAAAAAGATTTTTGCTCTTGAAAACTACCTTCATTTACTTGAAAATTGATCTATTAAAAGGTGGTGAATGTAAAGCCATTTGGAAAATATTAAAAAAAAACATTTGACCATATTTTCTACTTTTTATGCCTGTGCATTATATGACATTCTTTGTAGTATTTAACACATAAAAAGTCAATTAAAAATACAAATTACTTTTGCAGAACCTACAGACAGATTTTTTCGAAAATTTGTGATTTAAATAATGCACATTTGAAATACAAAACCCTAAAATTGTACATATCTTTCACATATTCTTTTTACTTTTAATTCTTTTAGAAAATATTGTTCACCTTGTTTCAAACAAACAAATCTATTTCTTTCTAAGCAAAAATTTTAAATTTCCCACAATTATTTTTAGTAAATTCAACATACAAGTATTAAAATCCCTATGAGTGTATTACAATTCGAATGCAATATTGTTGGTAATTTCATCCCCTAATGTTGGATGTTACTAAAAGTAATTGCGGAAAATTTGAATTTAATTTATTAAGGTTAAAGTTAAATTTTTATTCTTTATACATTTACAGCAAAATATTGGGTCTCAAAATATAGGATTGACCGATCACATAAAGTTTTAGAATAACTAGGTCACTAATTATTACAGAATGTAGGTTATAGTATGAATATCAAGGTGCTAAATGCTTTAGGAAATGCCAGAACAAAATGTTATCAATATGAAAAATCGTGGCAAATTCTCATCACATTTTTACTATATTTATGTATAATTGAATAGAAAAATTACTTACTATTTCTACAGTAGGATTCCCTTCAGATTCTTCATGAATCTCCTCCAATTGATTGCTTGTACTATCACCTTGTATATCACTTTTCGAAGGAACTACAGTGTCTTCTGTGGATTCTGAGCAGGTCGCCTGATTGCTGAGACAAGTCAGATAATACGACGATATGTTATTGAATCGATTGTTAAACGAACGGGTAATTCTACGTGTCGGGGGCCCCACAACTTCACCACTCTGAACTTTTGTATTAGCAGGCGGAATTAAAGCCAGTAAATCTTCATTCAGAATGTGTCTATTACGTTCCCTGACAACTACGACGTCCTCTGTAAGAATTCCATGCGATAAGTACGGCTAAAATGGGGCACTACGTTTGAAAAATTAGGATTTCGAAATCGCGAAATACGTTAGGTGCGTTGACGATATCAGCTGTTTCTTGTTTTTGTGTGTTTTACCCCGTGTTAAAGCGAATAATCGATGATTAAATGAGATGAATGGGTGATGAGATGATGTTGTGAGATGATGTATTTAACGGATGGTGTCAATAAACCGAAACGCCCCGACGAATGAACTAACTTTTGCCTCCAAACGAAGTTATTTTGATTTGAATAGGTTATGGGTTTGGCGGTTAAAAATAACGTCAAATGTCACTGATACCACACTTACCTTTTTTACGGCTGACAGTCTCCGATCGTATTCCCTGATCGAAAAACGTCAATGGTAACTAAAATCACCGGTAAAACACTTAGCGAAATGACTAATTAAACTAATCACGACGTACTGTTAACCTATTTGCAGTGATTCTATTTGATGCGAATGCGTTCGATGTTCGTCGCTCACTCCTTCTCAGCCCAACGTTGGCAACCTTTATATCCTTCAGGCGCTTTCCAGGGGGGCGAGGCTTCTTAATGGCCTTTTCGGCCCTTCTCTTGGAATTTCTTTGGTTTCGGGGCATTATAGGATGACCGCTGATCAAACGTGTAAACAGCTGATTTAGCATACTAATGCACAACCCTTAAATCATGACGATTGGCATTTGTTTTCCGCCAACGAATTTGATTGGTAAACGATTTCTAATCGACAATTAATTTGAATTTATTCGCGCCTAAATATTTGACAATTGTGATATAAATGAAAATATCCTACTGTTTTTTTAAACTTTTTCGATAAAAATGCTGTACCTATTATTCAGAAACAGTAATAATATTACCTATTTGCTTTAACGCAATAATTTTAATAAAAATTTGACACCACTAAATAATTACAGCGCTTATATGTGTGCTGTCGTTGGGCCTCATTTAATAAAAATAACTTGAAATTGAAACAAAATATATCTGATAAATACCTAATATAAAGAAGTTATACAATAATTATTATCATGATCAGATGTAAGTTAATGTGTTTCTGTTTTTTTTTGTTTTAATTTATTTACATTTTCCAAAATATCTTCGTTTGAAAAACAAATTATGTTTATGTAAACAATTAACAAGTACCAAATATATAATAAGTATCTAATTTTTTACTTATTTTAGAATTGTATTTTCAATTTTCTTAATGTATTAGTACAAGTTCTCTAATGTTTTTTTTAAGAAATGTTAAATATAGTGATAAAAAAGTTTTACAAAGAAACATATTGCCTCTTTGTCTTTTAGTCAGAACACATGAGTAATTTCATATAACTCTTAAGCCTTAAATAAAGTGAGCAAGTGTTGATAAAAAGATATTTATTGTTAAAACAAATACATAAAATTCTGGAATTGCCCACCTAAAATTTAAAATCGGAGCTATTATATTATATAAAAGTTATTATTCTAATAATTTGATATTTTATAGAAAATTTTTGAGGAGTATCAGCCAGACTTTGAGAGAACTTAAAACGCGGCTTTAGGCTCGGTTTTAATAAAAGTCAATACCTCAATAATTTTTATTTTTATTTATGATTTCTTTAGAAGTTACGTTACTACAGCGAAATCTGATATCATAGGTATAAGTAATACTTAACAATGTAGTAAGTACATATATTATATTAAAACTGGCCCGGATATTTCTTTTGGCAAAATATACAATTTAATCCTCTTGAAAATATGGCTTTATTTTTATCTAAATTGCAGATTAGTTGTTCAAATAACTTATTATTTTAACAACAAAAGGAAATTTATAATCCTCAGAAATTATTAAAATGTTGGTGATAAAGCTATTATCAATTCGGCAGGTAATAATAGAAACCAAAACTGTCTCCTCAGAAAATTCTTTGTGTGCTATTACCTGCCCACCATGATACTATGATTAACTCGCACGTCGGCAAACATGATTGTTTGCCAAGAAATTATATTTCAAATATTCAAAATTCTAAAAATCTGAAATCCTAATTTCTTAATTACAGGCCCATTATTTTTACAACACATTTGAAATGACGAACAAATATGCTACCTAACACAAATAGGTAATCTAGAATAAATACATATATATTTATTCTAAATCATACAATGTTAGGTGATTTTAGGAAATATTATTATGGTAGGATTGTTTTTATTATGTACGCAATTATATTTAACTTATAATTTCGAAAAATGGATAATACTTTCTTTTCTAATCTGGCTTTATTGTCACAAATATATTATTCTAATTTACTCCAGTGTTGTCAGAAAAGGAGCGAAAAAAACTGTTACTACTGTGCAGAGAAAACCATATAAGGTTTTGTATTCTTAATTTTATTTTACTGTAAGAAATGACAAAAGAATTAAGACTTTATGATTCAAAGTAGGAATTGTAATTATTAAAGAATTACATCTATTAAAATTAGAATTTATTTTTTCTACAGCCAGTTATATGAAATAATTCTGATATAATTTTTAACAATAGAATATAAAAATTCTGTCTTGAGTTTCATTCTATAACATGTATAAATCAAAAATCAAGGAAGTATAGTAGGTTCCTTGGTTTTATTTCAAATTTTCATTTTTAAATATTGTCTGGAGTTTCTTTAAATTTGTGTAATTTTTAAGCAATTATATTTAAATGTGCGTTTAATGCAAATGTAAAATATATATGGTATTTTTTACTGTCAATGCTATAAAAAGTACAAAATATAAAATTTAAAGTTACACATGGTTGGTTTAATATATTTATTTTATTTTAGAAATTTAAATTTTTAATATAGGAAAATACAGGGTGTCCCACTGAAATGGGACCTTAGATTTGTTGTTTGAACGCCGCAGTAACTTTCAACGATAAATATGTTGTATGGAAACCAAACAATGCAAAAAAAGACAACGCATTATTCTAAAAAATAATATATAGAGTGTTTTTTTAGGAAAAAATGCTTTATTTGTTTGAAACTTTGCAATTAGTTATATTTTTAGTCAATAAATACTAATATCTCAAAAACTATCAAAAATAAGTATACTAAAGCCTAATGTCAATCGATGTAGAATTTTACGCTGCATTCAATGCTATAGTAAAAAATACCATGTTCCATTTGAAATAAAAAAGTTTTGTTGGTTTAAACGTATCCACATTGGAGATGCGTTTTCGAACACGCTGTATGTGATTCGGTCATTTTTGCCATAACACTTTCTACTTACGTCTTTGTACTTACATTGACATTACTAGAACCACTAAATATCTGATACCTCATCAGCTATTTAATTTTACTTGAAACAGTGCAAACGTAAAAAAATCAACGAAAATGAAAATATCTCAAACACGGTCGAGTTTAGGGATAGGGAACCTTCATATAAACTAGTTGTAAATGACTCTCAAAATTCATTAGAGTGATAAAAATTATACCATTCCATTTAAAGTAAGAAAGTTGATATCAACACCCTGTATACCAAAAGTGCTATAAAGTTGAAAATATTTTTCTTAAATAGATCACAGCCGGCCATGAGTACACTGCAAGTTTCAAAATCAAAATTCCAACTAGAAGTTTAAAAAAATCTAATGTCCCAGTTCGGTGGGACACCTGTATATGTTTGATAGGTTTGTAATATTCTGCCAGTCATTTACAAAATTGTTATGTTTTCTAATTTGTATCATTTCTAGCATATTGTTCTAGCTTATACTAGTTTTCTCTACTCAATAATATCTCAGTTTTATTGAAATTAAATAAATGATTATTATATACACTCTGTATTAGCCAAATGGAATAAATTCGATAAAAAATAAATGGGTGCGTGTTCGAAGAAACGCTCGGATACGTCGATTGGTATTTTTAGTTGTGCATTTTTTTCAACAGAAACCTTTTATACATGGTGTGTCATGTAGCAGTGGTCAATATCAACTTTTTTTTATTTTAAATGCTACACCCCGTATATTATTCAATTTTTAGATTCTTCAGAAAATTCTAGACATATTTCATGTAAAATTTCCTGTACCTACCTTTTTTGCCAAACATAACATTAAAGAAAGAAAAGTATTTGATTACAGAAATTCGCTACAACACGCTCAAAAACTAATAAGTAATCTGTTTATTTCTAAATATTATGAAATAAATAAAAACTGTAAATACTTTTGTTTAAAACGTCTGACCTTAGCAAATTGTTGTCTGCTTGCATGACAGTTTAGTTGTCAGAGTCGTTTGAATTTCGTTAACTGCATATCGGAAAAATGGTCCATTTAACAGAAATGAACAAAATAACAATTCTACATTCTCTATTTGATGAAAAATTTCCCAAATTTACCCCTATATCCCAAGGGTCAATTAGTAGAATAAAAAAGCATCAGTTTCTTGCGAGCTTGGACATGTAAGGTAGATAAAAAAAAGCAACTGCCAATGCAATAAGTGATGACAACAAATTAGATATTTTGCTTGAGTTTAAGGAAAACTAACATACTTCTAGTCGACAATTAGCCACAATCGTCGATGTTAGCCATTCATTGATTACTCGAACATTAAAAGAAAATAAAATGATACCAACTCAGGAGATCATGGAAGACGATTTCGATAGGAAAACGTGGAAATTATGCCAAATTATGTTAGATAACAATGTGATCCAATTAGAACATGTTTTGTTTTAGTCCGTGTAATGAGAGTCCACCTTTACATTACAGGGTATGCTCATCGTCAAAATTGCCGCTATTGGTCGAGGGAAAATCCACACTGGATGAGAGAAGAACATACGCAATACCCTGTAAAGGTTAATGTTTGGGCAGGAATTGTTGGAAATCATATCATAGGTCCCTTTTTCAATGACAGCAATTTTAATGGCGATAATTATTTAGTACTACTCCAAAATAATGTCGTGCCAACTTTGACAAACTTATATCCTGATCCAGCAATCCCACAAGTTCCAGCGAATATGATATGGTTTCAGCAAGATGAAGCACCGCCCCATTACCAAATCAATGTCTGGCAGTACTTCAACCGAATATTTCCAAATCAATGGATAGGAAAGCGAGCATCTATTGAATGGCCAGCATGATCCTCTGATCTTACGCGATTAGATTTCTTCTTATGGGAATATGTCAAACGCATTGTATACAAAACTAAGCCCATCGACTTAGCTGACTTAAGAAGACGAATAACGCTTGCGAGTAGATCGGTCACGCCTGAGATGTTGAGTAACGTTAGAAGAAATTTCTATTTTAGATTAGGATATTGCCAAGGCGCACGCGGCGAGCATTTTAAACACCTCCTACATTGACATTAATGCTTTTTTTTTACAATATCAAGAAATAAACAGACTTATTAGTTTTTGAGTGTGTTGTGGCGAATTTCTGTAATCAAATACTTTTCTTCCTTTAATGTTATTTTTTGCAAAAAAAAGTTGAAAACATTTATTTTCTAACACAGAGTGGAAGATAGGTATAGGAAATTGTACATGAAATATGTCTAGAATTTTCTGAAGAATCCAAAAATTGAATAATATACAGGGTGTAGCATTTTAAATAAAAAAGTTTGCATTGGCCACTGTTATGTGATACCATGTATAAAAGGTTTCTGTTGAAAAAGATGCAAAACTAAAAATACCAATCGACGTGTTCCAGCGTTTTTTCGAACACACCCAAAATAAAAAAACATAAAATCATGTTTGCTTGCTTCTCTTTTTTGTGTATGTTTTCTAGATGTTCACAATCATGTTTTTTTGCGATTATACAGCGCAATCTGTTACGAATCGAAAAAAAGTTTTAAACAAAAACTACATACTTGATGGCGTAGAATCCGAATCTGCAATACAAAATGGAGGTTCCCATTTAAGGTTTCAAAGTTGTTCCCCCTCCCACTCTGGGCAGAAACATTATAACAAATCTTATTAAGATCTTTTTTTTGATTTGATGCAATGTTTTAGAGATATTCCGTTGTCTCAAGATGAAAAACTCACCCAGTATATTTTAGGATAATAGGGATAATAAGGTTCCCATTTAAGATTTCAAAGTTGTCCCTCCTCCCACTCTGGGAAGGGTGAAGTTTTGATTTGATGCAATGTTTTAGAAATAGTCCGTTGTCTAAAGATAAAAAACTCACCCTGTATATACTCCCCGATTTCCAATTAATTAAATGTGAAACCTGTGAAAAATATTAAAAATATTCGAATGACCCCATGCATTAGCCTAACCCTGTATAATGCATTCCATCTAATACATTATTGGCTTTTAAAAAAAGACTGATTATTATTATTATTAATAATAAATAAAACACAATGATTCTGAGGTGTGGATGAATATATTTGATTTACCTTCGTTTCTCACTTGTTAATGTACAATGTTCATTTATTTTAATAATTACATAATTACATTTAATAGAATGATGATAGAAGAAATACATAAAGTATGCGAAATATATTACAACATTGACTAGATTTTTTTCCGTTAAACACAACCGCTTATAACTTGTTTAATTATTCAGTATAATGTCTTCCAATGATTACGAACTACCTTTTTCAAATTGAGTGTATATAAGTTGAAATACCGATATTTTCCTCCCCGCGTCTGTACGCAAAAGAATAAGAATGTTCGCTTTTTCTTAAACTTACTAAATGTTTTAAATTTGTTCAAAAATCTACACAGTTTTATTAGGTATATTTCTTCGTTTAAAGCTGAGATAGTTCCTTATGTTCGTTTCGCATGGATGAAGTAGAATCGTTTGGTTTAGGATTGCATTAGATATAGCACAGAAATTAAACATTTTGTTTTCCCTAAATTTTAAGTGTAAAGGTTAATTCTAAATAATAAGAGTAGCATAATCAGGTAAAATTTATTTTTAATTTGTAGGATTTACTTATTTTCACTTATTTTGTGCAATCTATTGGAAATCTTATTATTGCAAAGGTATTTATTGCTCCTACTAATGCGGCAGTAATTATGATCTATATGTGCGGCATTAAAATCGTATTTAACATCTACATACTAATTGTATAACACCGTAAATATACTTGCATGAATGTGATATAATTATGTACTCACATTAATATTTGGAAATGGTCCTACAATAATCTCATCCGGATTATGAACAAAACAAAAACGGATTACCTGCATGATATTAGCAAACAATTCAGGCCACTTTCGTTCTAATAATAACAGGATAAATTATGAACAAATACAATAAAGTACTTCCAACTAAGATGTTAACAAAATCTATAATGGCACAAATACATATAAGTTCTAGCAAAAAAAAAAATGCAACAGCAACTGGAGATACAAACAAAATAAGAATGGATATTATCCTAAAATATACTGGGTGAGTTTTTTATCTTGAGACAACGGAATATCTCTAAAACATTGCATCAAATCAAAAAAAGATCTTAATAAGATTTGTTATAATGTTACTCCCCTGAGTGGGAGGGGGGACAACGTTGAAACTTTAAATGGGAATCCCTATTTGTATTGCAGTTTCGGATTCTACGCCATCAAGTATGTAGTTTTTGTTTGAAACTTTTTTCCATTCGTAACAGATTGCGCTGTAATCGCAAAAAAAAAAAACATGATTGTGAACATCTAGAAAAAATACACAAAAAAGAGAAGCAAGCAAACATGATTTTGTGTTTTTTTATATGAACATTAAATAACATTTCAAAAAGCCATATGTTCGAAAATGTGCCCTTCCGCTTCGATCATTTATTTATTCGCAATTGGAATGCTATTCAACGGTACAAAACCGTACTTTATAACTGTACATTACTTGGCAAGCTGTGAATACTTACACATTGTCCGATCCCCATTTAGATTATTAACTATTAATCCAATACAAATGAGTTAGTGTTGAATATTTGAACAGTAATGGAGACTATAACACTACAAGAGAGAAATGAAATGATTTACATCTATGGAGAAAGTGGTAGGAATATCGATGATGCTGTTAATCTTTATTCACATGGTTTTCCTGACAAGGTGCGATCGCGCGCTTCTTTTTACCGAGTCGTTCAACAGTTCTCTAGCGAAGGAACTATACAGCCAAGAAAACGTAATCGCCGAAAAACAATTGCTGGAGAAAATAATGAAATCGCAGTATTAGCTGCAGTAGCCAATTGGATTAATAGTTAATAATCTAAATGGGGATCGGGCAATGTGTAAGTATTCACAGCTTGCCAAGTACTGAATAAAGTACGGTTTTGTACCGTTGAATAGCATTCCAGTTGCGAATAAATAAATGTATCGAAGCGGAAGGGCACATTTTCGAACACATGGCTTTTTGAAATGTTAGTTTATGTTAAAATAAAAAACACAAAATCATGTTTGCTTGCTTCTCTTTTTTGTGTATTTTTTCTAGACGTTCTAGATGTTTTTTGCGATTACAACGTAATCTGTTACGAATCGAAAAAAAGTTTCAAACAAAAACTACATACTTGTTGGCGTAGGACCCGAATCTGCAATACAAAATGGGGGTTCCCATTTAAGATTTCAAAGTTGTCCCCCCTCCCACTCTGGGGGGAGTGAGGTGGGGGATCGAGTTCGGCACCATTCAGTGAGCCGCCTACATTATAACAAATCTTATTAAGATCTTTTTTTGATTTGATGCAGTGTTTTAGAGATATTCTGTTGTCTCAAGATAAAAAACTCACCCTGTATATAAATTTGAATAGGTATTTGAAAATGAATATAAAAGGCCATTTCATATCACACATTAATTACTTTATAAATACAATCTGTCTGTACCGTTTTATTCAAACTTTGGATGGGTAAAGTTTGAAGTTTCTTTCTCCTTTGGCATTCTTTTTATTCAAGTGTGCATATGTTTTCGCAATTCCTTTTATGTACTAATTTTATTTATCTTTTATGTACTCATTCATTATCTGTTATACTACGTTCGTTGCAATTATTGGCAATATCTTTAGGTATATAATTCTTTTATAAATTACAAATATACCACCATAACACACATTACGTATTTTTTAATAATAAAAAAGAATCAACAATTTTTACCTTTGATATTTCTATTCACAACCGTTTCTCATATTCGAAACATAATTTTTTACAATATTTTGCCGAATAGTAAATTCAGCTTTATCAAAAGTTTCGTTAAATATTGCAATAAACAGTGTAAAAACTTTCACAATAAATATACACAAACATATATTGAAAACAAGAGTATTGAGATTTTCTATCGGAAATATTAAGATTATTGTGTTAAAATTTTTATACAGGGTGGGCTACCACATTCGCGTCGGTTTATATACGAAAAGTGGTAACATACTTTCAATTTTTTTTTGTTAAGGGTTATACAGGTTCAGAAGAACCGCATTTCGAAATTATTTTGAAGTATACAGGGTGACTCAAAGAAAAGTTACACACCAAAGATTAGTGTTAGGATTCATGATTGCCTAATTCAACTCGTTTACGAGATAATTAATATTCTTCAAAATTTAGACCAAAATTTAAGAGGCATGCCTGTCATGCATATTTAAGCTAGATATTGAACTGTATTTATTTTTTAACTAAAGCATTAGACTTGATAATAAAATAAAGGTAATGCAAAAAATTATACAGGGTGAACAAAAACATACTTTTAATTTTCGCTATCTTTAAAGGCAAGTAACTTTCTTATTTAAATGGAACACCCTGTATTTATTACCTTATTTAGATTCTAATTTTAATGGTCTTTAAGATTGTATTAATGCTTCCTGGTTTTTTAGTAATTTAGAATTTTCTATTTCAAATATTAATTCCTATCCATTATTTTTTCAAAAGTAAGCTTAGGCAAAAGTGTCGCTATTTTTCATTACACACAAAAGTCATTTGACAGTAACAGAACTTGTCAGTTACGCATCATTGTTGTTCGTGGTTATTTAAAAAGCATTTTAATTATTTACAATGAGAAATTACCCTCAAGCAGAAAGGATTGATATGATTTTAATAATTGGAGAGTGTGAAGAAAATTGTTTGCTAGCATCCAGGATTTATGCGCATAAATCCTATGCGCAAAAATATTCTAATAGACGCCATCCCGATAAGCGTTCTTTAGAAAATCCACTGCAAGTTTCCGAAGTACAGAAAGTTTGTCTTATAAGAAAACAGAACGACAAAAATCGATTACCGGAAATGAAGGAAATAATATTTTAGTTATCGGTTCTCTTGCTGAAAATCGGTATACAAGTCAGCGAAAAATAAATGAAACTACAGAGATAAGCCTGGAGCAACAGAAGAATTATAAAGATGAACAAATTTTACCCATACCACATACAACCACATCAAGAACTTTTGGAAGTAAATTATGATCGGCGGCTTGAATTTGGTTTATAGGTTCTAGAAAAGTTGGGAGATGACGAAGATTTTCTCTATTATGTGTTGTGACAAGAATTCCAATTTCTTTAGAACCCTAAATCGTCAACATCGATGGTCTGTTAATGTGTAGGGCGGAATAGTTGAAAAGCACGTGATCCATACTTTTTTGATGGTCTCTTGAATGGTGTCATGTTTCTACAATTTATAAAATATAACTTAGCAATACTTTTGGAAAATATACCTACTAATATTCGACAAAGACTTTGGTTTCAATTAGACAGTGCTCCTGCGCGCTTTCAAATAAGTGTTCGGGAGGAATGAGATAGGCAGTATCACAATAGGTGGATAGGCCACGGAAGCACACAGAATTTGCCAGCAAGATCTCCAGATCTAACGAGCCTAAATTTTTTTATGGGGATATATTAAAAATATTGTTTATGACATACCACCAACCACACCCGACAATATGAAAGAGCGTAAAAGAAATTCATGAAATAACATCTTTTCATGTAATGTTTTTGCCAAAAAAAGAATACGTTTCAATTCGCAATAAGTGCCTTCTAGACTAAGTTTTTTTTTTTTATTTTGGTACGTTGGCCATTACAAGGTGTCACAGGATCATACCCAGTAAACACGGTGACGTTGTGAAAACGTTGTTACAACGTGAATTTTAGCTGGCAACGTTGAAACAACGATGCTTGGTATTTTTGAAAAATTATCAACGTTATTACAACGTCGTTAATGGACTTGGTATCTACCATCTTATGGTCAACGTTACATTAACGTTAATTCAAGCATGTTTGCGGTAGTAGAAGGTAATTCCCTGCGCGAGGCGCGAACGCCGTAAGTATCACTTTCTGTCGCGGGATGTCGTTTTCGATTCGGTTCGGTTCGACGTAGTTCGGCGTTTAGATTGGCTTCAACACGTTAGTGTCCATTAATGTTACGCGTGGTGAAGATCACGCAAGCTTGTAGTTAACGTTTGGTAAGTACAATTAATGTAGGTATTTTTAACAATTTTTTTTCAATATGCTAAAAATCCCAGAATTATACTTATGTGTTTTATATTTCTTTATACGCATTTGCAAATAAGTGTGTTTGTAGCATTTAGGAATGAAGTACAGTGGTGGGTAAATAAATATTTGCATATCCTAAATTTTTAAGTAACACTAATAAGTCATAGCAAATTATTTCAATTCATTTATTATTGATAATGTAAATAAGGTATATTAGTAATGGATATGTAAATCACTTTGCTAAATGGAATTAAAAAAAATTGTAAATTGCTGGTCAAAGTTACGGCGGGACTTATTTTTTACTTTTATGCTATGTTCTAACCGCTTTTGTTATAAAAAGAAATGCGTTCACGTATTAGATGCGAAATGCAGATAAGCAGGTGGCGGCTCGTGCGAGACAGCCGTCATTCGATTTTTTTTTCGTTTATGTTATTGAAATGTACTTCTAAGGGCTCATTGTATCGTGTGAATAAGATTGTGTGTTTTTTAATATCTATTTATAGATACATACAATTAAGGAGAATAGAATTAGTTGATTGTTTGCAGCATGGGATATATTTCTCCAGTTGTACTCCTGCTAACTGGGAAACTTCCCGTGCTCTATACATAAATCAACAAAATGCCTATATCAGCTTTTATTAAAAATGAGTAACTAGAGTACATGTTTATGTCTTTTAGGTGTCCCTAAATTATTATTTTTAAAATTGAAGAAAGGTAATATTAAATTAGGGCATGTAATACACTTTATTGATGGCTGATCGAAAATTAAACCAAACCATTGTTAAAAAAGTAAAGTTTAATATATTAATCCAATAAATACGTATATATGCACTCTTTACTTTAACTTACAATAACTTAATTGTAGCTGAGAATACAGTAATGTTAACCTGTTTGGCGAAAATATCTACCGAAATTAACCAGCATACTGCAATTTTAAACGAACTATTGAGGAATTCCCGGAATAATGGCACGGCAACTATTGTCAAACCTCCAGAAGCGCCCGATTTTCCGATTACAGCAGTAGATGATTTCAAAAGATTCGATAAAAATTTGCGAACAAATATCAATTTACGAGAGTACATGGTAATTTTTTTTTACTTATTTCTTCTAGTGGCATATTTTGTTCTTGTTTAAGGTGTCAAGATTATCATCGTTAGGTGGTTCAGGGTGTGAGGATTGTGTCGAAGAATATTGAAATTCTTCATCACCGATAATGTTGCTGTTTGTTATAACTGGAAAGGAAAAAATGCCAAGATGCCTTTTGAGAAGACTTGTAGTATGGAAATAATTTATGGTATAAGTGCACTTAATTTAAATATTGTGTTTCCTAATAATCTTTCTCATAGAATCTGTCAAACTTCATTTTCCTCAAACCGAAAAAAGTATTTCGTTACAGCAGAAGCTACAAAAAATTGGTTAAAGTATGCTAAGTCACGAACAGTAAAGAAATTACAGGAGAATTCTAAAGGAAATGCAGAGGAACGTTCCTAAATACCTAAAAAAGAACAAAAGGAAGAAAAAAACTGGTTTATGTTGTTATATATATTTGAATATTTTATATAGTTTTACAATCCTTTTGAGGATTTTTTTAGTTTTTGAAGTACAGATGCCATAACATATGCATTGGATTGTATTAATGACACGAGAAGTGTATTTTTTTATTACATGTCTTTTTCTACATAACAACGGTGTTTTTGTTTCATGTGTATACATAGTGAAGTCACAGATACGCTAAACTGATTGCACATTGAATTATGAGACAATCCGCGGCGTCATTTTTCAAGAAATTGAACTTTTTTATGTCTAATAGCGATCTCTACCACATTTGCAATTTGCTAATCATAGCCCTCTGATTAATATTTAGTGATTAAGAGGGTTGATTTATTATGTTTTCGCGTATTATTTGTAGCCAGACAATGGGTTAGCCACGTTAGTAAATTTGTGCAAAATGCGTAAAATGTAACATTATTCTAGGGTGGTATTTTTCTAGCCGACCAGCAGAATTCGAACCGCAGCAGTAAGTACGTATGTACAAGTATGTTCATACTCATACCGTGCCTTGAATTACTCATTTAGAGTAGCCCTAATTATGACATTCGTTAAAATCTGATTAAAAAACATTAGGTACTATATATTGGAATCATAGGCTACTCTAAATGAGAATTAGTTTAAGGCACGGTATGTATATACGTGTACGTACTACTGCAGTTCCAATTTTGTTGTTCCGCCAGAAAAATACCACTCTAAAATAACGGCACATTTTACAAATTTTTGATGAATTTACTAACGTGGATAACACATTGTCTGGCTACCAATAAAACACGTTGATTGTGTTTACAAGTTAACGGTATTATCAACATTTTAGTCACTTACAGTAAAGCTATTAAAACAACGTTATAAAACTTGCGTTCGTAACGTTAGTTTTAACGTTGGCAACAACGTTGTAAAACTTTCCTTCGGAACGTTAGTTTTTTACGTTGCAAACAACGTTAATCGTGCGACAAAAGTACGGAATTCAACGGAAAAAGTAACGTTAGTGTGGTTTGGTTGTTCGCGCTTTTCAACGTTTTAACAACGTGACTGTGTTTATTGGGTAGTTGTTGTCTGTAACCGTGTCTTCATAACGCAAGTATTACATGCAGGTTGCGGTATTAGTTTAAATGTAAAAATAAAAGGGAGATCAACAAAAATGGTACTGCAACAACATTATTCTCTCGTTCGATCACTGAAAGTCCAACAGTATCGAGCGCAATAACCCTTAAGAGTTCCCACTCAGGAAACACAGCGTGTTTTTCAAGCACAGTTACAAGACAAACAACTGTGATCCTGTGACTGTGACACCTTTGTGATGACCAACGTACCAACATAAAAAAACCTCAGCGCGGAAAAGTAAACACTCAATCGTGATTCTGGAGTCATTTTACACTCATTCAGTACAACATTTCGATCCTCAGTGTGGCCGGGCTATTCTTAACATTACCCTTTTTTCGTGTAATTTGGTAATTGTATTTAAATAAGGGAAAAAGAAAAAGCAAGGTTCTTGATCTCATAAATTCTTTAAAGTATCGCACGACGGCTTCGCTCTAGCCGACTATCTTCAGGTCAGAATTTAACATTTTACATTAAAATATTTTGTGAGGATCAAGACCTTATTTTCTTCTTTTTTCCTTTGAATACAACTCACACAGTCACGAGTCAAATTATGGATTTTATATATTTAAGTACTTTTTTTTTATTGAAGTAATTTGGAATTGTAATTGCAGCAAAATCTGTGTTGGAATTGTAATTTGTAATTATATTATTCAAATTCTCTAATTACAATTATTTTAAAGTACAATCACTTTTTTAAATTCAAGTATATATTTATTAGCTTGGTTGGAACTCACTATTATGACGTCATTTAAAGCAAATAATGCAGAAAAGATTACCCTACACTTCTGCAAAAATTACAGCTATTATCGTTTACTGACAATTAATTACTCTACCTAGAAGAATACTTACAATTAGTAATTATTAAGCCTTTCACAGCAACACTACATTTTTTACAAACTGAAATCAATATATTTTATGGTACTCTTTTGCCTAACATAATTTCACTCCATAATAAATTAAATAAATTAAAGGCAAAAACATTTAAATATGGTGGAAGTAATGCCTGTTGATGCTGCAAATGGACACGAGAAAAGATTCTTGAAAAATATCTAAGGTTACAAGATCGCTTGTGCCGTTTTGTTGGTGCAATTTCCGCATCCAGAATTAAGGATGGTGTGTCCATAATACCGATACAAGCTGCCTAAGTAAAGAGATTTTAAGATTATAACAGATGTGAATTTTCCAGCAAGATTTACAAACGATTCCTAATCCTACACAATTAACCAAAGATATTGCAAACGAAGATTTCTTCGATTTCAACGAAGATGTAACATCCAGTGGCGGCTGGTAATAAAGGGCACAAGGGCACGTGCCACCAACCACAAGATAAACAAGAAAGAAATTCGTAATGTAATTCATGCATTATTTTATTTTATTATTTTTAGTATTTTTTATAACGATGGTATCAAAGTTTCCTTCCGCAACCACAGACCTAAGCACATATGCGATCGCTCAAAACTTATGTTCGGGCACTATTTCCGATGTACCTATTTGGAGTATGAATGGACAGCTCCGTTTATATTCGCCATATGCGCTTATACGGTCGCTTTGGGGCACACAATTTCGTGTCTCCAGTTAATGTGATGGCATGTGTGACGTAGATGTAGGTGGTGTTTGCCACTTTTAGTGTTCATAACAACGATAATTAAAAAGTTTTGACGGAAATATAAACTGTTGGATATTTTTGTACAACTCCATGTCGACAGCAGAGTGTGAACGATGTTTTTGACCAACTCAAACGCATTAAAACTTTTCTGAAAAGCACAATGTTTAGAAGATCGACTGAACGCATTTTTACAACAAAGTCATAGACGTCTTTTCAGCATGAAAAATAGGAGATGGATTTTAATGTCAAAAATAGGCAAGTTCTTATTTTGTGCCACCTTTTTCATAATCACAGAGCCGCCACTGGTAAACTTTCTGTTGAAACAACAATAGGATATGTTGAAATGTTTCAATACTTAATGATTTAAGAAAAAATATTACGATTCTAGATAGTTATGCATTAGTAAAAAAAAAGTGTTTTTTTAGATTATAACACACTTTCCTCTCTGGGCCCGCAGATGATTTTTTCCTTTGCACAATAGTCAACGCTCCGAGCAGGAATGCGCTCTCTGACAGTAATTTTGAAAAGCTGGTTATAGTGAAACGTAATAATATAAATATATTGTGAAATTATAATCAGACCTCGCCATTCGGTTGTTTGTTTGCGCAAATATTAATATTTTTACATCCATTTTTAAAATCTTCTGTAGTTCACTCTATTTAAAAAAAATCCTTATATCTTGTGCTAAAATCAATAGTTTTCCAAGTTATGAATTTTCGAAATCGTTTTGTCTTGAACTTCTTATAAATATCGGTAGTTTGGAAGTATTGATTTCACACCACAAGATTCAAACACTTTTTAACGAGAGTTAATTACAAATTAAGAAAATGTTTGATTTTAAACCATTATAACATATTTTTTTTTTTTGTTTTGAGTTTGGAGGATTGTTTAAGAAACTACTATTTTTCAATGGTCATCACTTGATAAGTCAAAACCATGATTAAACAGTTAATTATTTTATCTTTAATCAAGCGACCCGCAACTAATGCTGCTGTTTGTGTGTGGTATGATTATAATGTAAAAGTACACAAACTTTGTACTGAAGTAATTTTTTTGTTCCAATTAATACACTTTTGAAAGCTCACCGTTTAGTACTATTAACTTGCTATTTCATTTTTTATTATTACTCTATTTGTTGTTACTTGTTAATATTTTTGTACTTACTATTTAAAAATTTAATCAATAAGTACCCTCATTAAAATCATATGCGGTATATTGTACTGGGATTTAATTCATTTAAGTAGCTTGACACTTTAATTATTAAAAAATTAAGCGCAACGGCTCCTTGATTCTGTCATAAGTAATTCTTTTTATCAAAAAAGTAGTTTAATATTTCCATTTTCATTGTAATTGTATTAAAGCATATAATTCCTTGTTTTAGACATGTAGCTTTTGTAATTTGTAATTATTTTAAAGCACATAATAATTTATAAATGATTACGGATAGGTCCTAAGTGATTATGCTAATTCGTATCATTTAGAATTATTATTTACCTATTATCTCTCTGGGACAATAGATAATATTCTATGTACCATTTTGTCATGCATAATTGGACGAACGGTTAGACACTTCTTAGTGTTGAATATTAAAATTTGACGCTTGTCTCTGTTTTTCTCTCTATTCAGTGTAGCAAAGTGATTTCATCTCTACATTATTAATAGTACAGCCGTTATAAAATGATTGATGTATTTATCAATAAGCTAATAACATCGAATAATGCTGAACAACTTTTGACGGACGTGTGTAATATTTTACAGGGTATATTTTTTTAATTTTCTTGGTTATTTTGTATCTGTTTATTGGTCTTCTAAAACTTCTTCTTTGCCAATATATTTATAAAGCTATCCTTGTGATCATAAAATACCTCCTTTTTAAATATTATGTAGTACCTTTTTTTTAAAAAAAAGCGGCTTTAATCGCAAGTTTCCTTTTCTTTTTTAACCTTAATAGACTACTGTTTTTTTTTTGTGCCTCGAACAAAAACAGGTTCGTTCGAGTGAAATGTTTTGTTGTAGAGATGTAAATTAAGCGTATTTGTTTACTCAGTTTGGGTATAGGAAACAGGAAGTTTTTGCGAATTTTTTTAAAATGAAAATCAATTCGGTAGAGTATATTTAATTGTAATTGTTTACTTTTTGTTGTATCGATAGCAACTTCTTAGACTCGACTTTATTAAAATAATTAACAACAAGGATATTAGTAAGGACAAGTTTATCTTCAATTTTATTTTGTTGATTTATTAAATTTTTATTGATTTTATCTAATAATGATAATTTTAACGAAATTTAAAATTCAATGAAAGTGATATATTAAAAAAAAATTGTAGACTGAACTTATAACTTTAAACATTTTAATAATTTGAATCTCTCTTTTAAATTTAAGTTCATGCTAAAATTTATGGGTGTTGGTCGATGTGGTCGTGACATCACAGATACAAATATTTGTATAAAATTGTTAAGCCAATTTTAAAATTTTCATGTTTTTGATACAAGAATTGAGAGAGTAGTGATGTGATCACTTGAATGAAAAATACCGATTATTCGTTTTTGAATAATCGAATAATTCTTTTTGAAATAGATGCATAAGATAGATAATAAACAAATAGAAAATTAATAAACTAAACAGACTAACTATCTAATAAATATGACTGAAATATAAATTTTCTTTAAATTTCATATTAATTTCATCATTAAAAATTTTTTATGAATAGAAGATAATTAAGTTATATATTTCTGAGAAGATGATGTACAGGTTTCAAGGTTATCAGCGCATTTGCTAACTTTGTTAATATGCAGTTAGAAGTTGGTTTACTTATCAAGATGTAGGGTTTTTTTACGTGTTATAGTCGTTAGTCAAAAAACATTGAAATCGCGTTTACGAGATATTTTATCACAACCTAATAGCCAAATTTAAATTTGCCCAATTATTCTTAATATTCAACTTTAAAAGATTTAATTACCACTATTATTTACACATCACAATAGTTATTTTAACCGCCTTTACGTTTGAATCACTAAAATTTGGCGGGAATTTAAATTTGGTATTAGCGATTGATAGAAACCAGTTTACACGCATTATTTTATAAATAGTAAGACTATAAAATAAAAAACAAAAGAAAACATGAATAAATTCGAAAAACTATATATAGTGAATAGTTTGGGGTTATCGCCGGCGAATCTTCTCCGATGCCACCAATTCTCGCTGGCACGCAAACTACTTCGTATTTCGTTAATTGGAGGTAATGGAGAAGTTCGCCTCATGCTCCAAAACCATCCACTTGAAGTAGTTTCGATTATTCATTGTCTGATTATTACAAAGTTTAAACTGCCGATGAAGGTTTGCTAGAACAAACAACAAACTGTTGCAAAAACTGTACTAATAATAAATAATTAGGAAGTACTTCATATCTAATATGTCTAATTAGAGGTATATAACCTAATTATGGATTTAAAACTATTAAAACAATTGTTTAGAGGCAGGTTTCAGAGAATGGTTTATTCGGTAGTGTATTAACTCTTAAACGCCAAATGGAGCGTCATTATACGACCTTCGCTTTCATATTGTAATACTGTTTCCAAAAAGTATGTTGTGTGAAGTAAAAAGTATACCTTTTGGATCTCAAAGATTTTGAAAATATCACTTGTACATTGATTTGGGAATTTGGTATATACACTTAGCTGCAATAAAATTATTGATCTTATTATCTTACTATAACTATGTGTCTAGTCAACCCTTTTCCGCTGTGTTTTTAAGTGATATTTTTGTTGTTTTATTTTCCGATAATGATTCAATTTACGGGAATTTCACATTTCATTTTTGTTTTGATAATTAGTTTAGAGTTTATGTATCATTTTTATTTATTTGAGTAGTTTATTATTCATTCATTCATGTCTATTGTTCGCTTGTGTGATTTAATGCGGATTCTATTTATATTTCGTTGTGATGTTATACGTCTGCGTTGTATGATTGAGAGAGGGATTTTTGTAGAAAAACATTGTAGATTTGTTGTTGACTTCCTTGTCGACTATTGACGGAGTAGCGTATTTTTAAATCTTTGTGCCATTTTGTAATTTGAATTTAAAAAGTTTTCTTCCTTATTATTAGTCAATCAGAATTTTTTGTGATATTGTTATTATATTAAGTGTGCACTATAGATATAAATTCAATTATTATTTTTTGAAGATATTTTAGTTTTCCCTCGTTTATTAAAGTATTTTATTCAATTTCTGTTCTTTTATTTTCATCACTCTTGGGTGAGTAGCTTTGTCTTTCTTTACTTTTTATTTTTTAAATTTCTTGCATTTGTCCACGCTTTGTTAATTTGTTGCCACGTGGATTGAAATTCAAGGTTGTGTATTTTGTATCTTCTGAAAAACAAAGCTTTGCTTTCATGGAATAGGGTTGTCCTATTTTATTTAGATCAGTGCATTTTTATTTTAGCCAGACCTTCTGTTCAGGTTTTTTTTCTGCAATTTGTAATTAACCATTTTGTTAAAAATTGATGTTAATAGCGTATTGGGGTTAAAATTCTGTTTATTTTATTTTAATCTTACGATTTTTCGTTTGTTAAGAAGTCTATTTCTTCACTACATTTACTTTTTGTTAGATCAAGTTTTTAATTCGCAGCGTAATCTGAGGTTAATTGTTCTTTTGTATTATTAAAATTTATTATTACTAGCTATTTATTTTTTTTTCATTTAAAATATTTTCAATTGACTTTCGAAATCAAACCCCATATAGAACCTACACAGTTCAAAATGTCACAACTTGCAGAAATATCTCTGTTAACTAACACTCCCATTACAGGGTTTTCATAACCGGAAAACTCAACCGAAACAACAACGAATAAAAATCAAAATCACTAACATCCTCATTTTTTTGAACAATTTAGAAAGAATAAATATACGCATCAGTAGCTCGTTTAGTCCATAGCTCGGCGATCCCCGATAGCTAGAGTATTCGACTATATCGCACTTTTATCGAGATGTTCGGACACGATCTACCGAAATGAATAGTCTATGTTATGTTGGGACTTGTTACGTCTCGGTCATAACTTTTGGAATATCGGGAGTATCTCCCTGTCGAGCAGTTCACTTCACTGGTCGCGTGTACATGGATTCTCCTTCTTGATCGCTGCGGTAAGGGTGCGCGTACCTTTGAGGCCGCCACGTTCGGGGTGGACTGGGAAGTAACCGAAGCTTGGTTGCCTTGCTGTTGCAGATGTTGGATGGGGCGGGCCTTCTTGCGACTTCTTTCGCGTGCCTTCTTGCGATGGATGTTTGCTTCTCTCTGATACAGAACGATGTATGACATTTTCTTCTGGAAAATATAAGATAACAAAAGGGCTACGACCATCACTACAGGTTTTGAAAAAAGTAAAAACGTCAACAGTACAGGCGGACATTGGAATGGAAAGGAATAGTTAAAATTGCCGGCAAGACTACAACTAGCCTGGTGGCAGAAGTTTCGTATAACAACTATACGCCACATATACGGCTTGTACAAGTGTGCATTGCGTTCTGGATTTGTAGGATGTGCTCTAAATAGAAATCAGCATACAAACGTCACTTAAAAATCAAAGATTTTAAGTACGAAGTTACAGGCTCATTTCAGTTTATGTTACAGTTTGCGCGAATACAAAGGGGAGATTGTGGACTGCAAATCAGCAAGATTTAACAATTTTAACAGTCCAACAAGCTCCCCTTGTCATTCGCGCAACTGTAACGATAACTTGAAACGAGCCTGTAACTGCGTACTTAAAAATCGCTGATCTAAGAACTCCCGGAACGCTTAACAAGAAACAATGGTATGCAGAATCGAAATTCATCTGTATATATCAAAGTATGTAATCATATATTGAAGACGTAATGGATATATAATGTGGCGATTCCGTAGAAAGCAGCGTTCTACTTCATAGGAAATAAATAGTCATATTTGTTCTCGCGTAGTTTGAGATATACGGTATTACTTTGTATATTATCTGCTTCTTTGTTTATTTATGTTACAAATGCTGACCAGGGATTCCACGTTCCTCTCAAAAAGGGCGTTTGAAGTTTAGAAAAATAACGCCTTCGATCATACTTGCGCCCTGTAAAGAGGAGCGGAACTAGTTATCGGTGCAAAATGACGTCACAATCAAAGTTTATAAAAATTCTTTACATTGCTGTTTTGAAAATTTATTCGTGGACTTTCGATTTAGCTACAGTAAAAGCACGCGATTCCCTTTCGTTGTCGGGCGTTTCCCATAACTTAAGTTAAAAATTAAATGTCTTAATTTTGCAATTAAATAAGCCTAAATTCGAGAACAGGAAGCAAAAGTTTCCTCGAGAGATGTTTTGTTTTGTGTAAAAAATTCGTTCAAATTTCCCCTTTTCTGGTTTTAATTTTTTGTACAGTGTTGTGTAAGTTTGTGCCCTATTAATTTGGATTACGGGAAGAATTTTTTTCCCACATCGGCCGTAAGATGTTCAAATTTCTGCTTAACACTAACCATGGCAAAATACGTAAAACTCGTTCGCTCTCTCTCCCTCTCTCCTTAATAAATAATTTCTGTAAGTAAATTACAAGAGCTTTAAGTTAACAACATTATAAAAATCCTAAAATATTCATCTTAATTGGTTGCGTTTCGTTCTTGTCTTTACTGCTTGTTACTTTATTAAGTTTGTAGTTTGTTAGTTTAATCCTATTGTCACAAAGATTTTTCAATTATTAATGTAAAGTAGTAACTCTATATATTCGCCATATCTTAATTTAAAAAAAAAGTTTAACTTGTACCCATAGTAAAGTTTTGAAGGAATTATCGCTAGCGAGAAACCGACGCAGGTGGTAAGTCTCGTCAATCTTTAGGCCAACTAACGGCCCTGCTTCGACTGACCGAGGAAAACACTGTTGGAGAGTATCTTTGGCTACCTACTAAAACCAATCGCTACCGAACAAAAAGATTGCTTTCCAGCAGTGGCTGGTCGCTCCAAAGAGCAGGTGGGTTATCTGTGAGACGAAACTTGGCTTTGTCTTATTTGAAATTGGGCTGGCCATTCCCAAAAGTTTCCAGTTAAAAATACCCTTTCCGTTATAGGTAGTAGGACATACGCACCGATAAAGTTTTGATGATATTCTGTCTGTTACTGAGTACTTAAAAATCGTTGACCTTAACAGGTTACCACCTTAGTAGTAACGCTTAATAAGTAGCAAGGGCGATAAGACAGCCACACCGATAAAGCTTTAACAACGTTTCAAAAATAAAAGGTTGGCTTTCACCATCGATAGCTTGCAACGGGTCTGTAATTGGGTTCTTAAAAATGTCTGACTTAACCACTCCTTGCAACGCTTAGCAAGAAGCAACGGTGATAAGGCATCTTCCCTAATCAAGTTTTGATGACATTTCAAAAATAAAAGGTTTTAGAAGATGTCATTTGCGCGCCTGTATCGATAACTTGCAACGGGCCTGTAATTGCGTACTTAAAAATCGCTGACCTAACAACTAGTGGTAACGCTGAACAAAAAGCGACGGCAATGAGACACCTGCATCGATAAAGCCTTCACAACGTACCAAAAATAAAATGTTGGCTTTCGCGCGGTTGTACTGATAGCTTGCAAAGGACCTATAATTGCGTACCTAAAAATCGCTGACTTAACCACTTATGGTAAAACTTAACAAATAGCAAGTGCGATAAGACCCGCACAGATAAAGCTTTGATGACGCTTCAAAAATAAAAGGTTATGTTTCACAATCCTGCACTGACAACTTGCAACAAGCCTGTGATTGCGTACTTAAAAATCGCTGAGTTAACCACTTATGGTAATGCTTAACAAAAAGCAATGGCGATAACACACATTCACCAATAACGCTAACGCGTACTTAAAAATCGCTCAGCTAACAACTCGCGGTAAAGTTTAATAAATAGCAAAGGCGATATGACACTTGCACCGATAGTTTACAACGGGCCTATAACTGTATTTATAGATCCCTGACCCAACAATTCGTAACGTTTAACACGAAGTAACAACAATAAGGCACTCGTACCGGTAAGGTTTTGATGACGTTTCAAAAATAAAAGCTTGATATTGGCACGTCTGTACCGATAGATGTTTCAGAAATAAAAGGCTGCTGTTTGCGCGTCTGTATTGATAGCTTACAACGACCTGTAACTGTGTGTTTAAGAATCGCTAGACCTAACAACTCGTAGTACGCTTAACAGAAACGACAGAATAAGGATCCTACTTGTAATTCGCCGACTATAACTTCTGGTAAGTGAACCCAAAAGAAGAAGTCATTATGTCGTCATCGTAACTGTCGACGTAGAATGGAGGAATTTAAAGTCATTAGTGGTGGGGGTGATTTTTTTACGATAGAAATTACATTAAATACTTCTCTCAAAGTGACAGGGACACCTCTAAAGCTAGTATAATAGACTCTTCCGACGATTCAAAACGGATACGACGACATATGTACTTCTCATTTGGGTTCACTATAACACTTATTAAGAAGCAACGGTGATAAGATACCCGCAGAGATGAGCGCTTGTTTGAGTCTTCAAAAGGTTTGTTATTCGCATTACTTTACCAACAGTTTGTAACGGGTCTGCAACTGCGTACTTAGAAATCGCTAACCCAACTTGTGGTAACGCTTAACAGGAAACAACGACGATAAGACACTCGCACCGATAGCTTGCAGAGGCCTGAACTGCGCACTTAAAAATCGATGATCTAAGAGCTCCCGGAACGCTTAACAAGAAACAATGGTGATAAGACATATGCACCTATAAAACTTTGATAATTTAATAATAAGAGGTTGTTTTTCGCACGGCTGCGGCTGTATCGTTACCTTTTGAATAGGTCTGTTACTGCGCACCTTAAAACCTGACTTAATAATCGTGGTAACGCTTACAGGTAGCAAGGGCTATAAGACACCCGCATCGATAAAGCCTTCACAACGTATTAAAAATAAAAAGTTGGCTTTCGCGCGGTTGTACTGACAGCTTGCAACGGGCCTATAATTGCGTACCTAAAAATCGCTGACTTAACCACTCATGGTAACACTTAACAAATAGCAAGTGCGATAAGACCCGCACAGATGAAGCTTTGATGACGCTTCAAAAATAAAAGGTTATATTTCACAATCCTGCACTGACAACTTGCAACGAGCCTGTGATCTTAAAAATCGCTGAGTTAACCATTCATGGTAATGCTCAACAAGCAGCAATGGCGATAACACATATTCACCGGTAAAACTTTGATGACGTTTAAAGATTGCTATTCGCACTACGTCGACCACATAGTTTTAACGCCCTAGCAACTTGCGTACTTAAAAATCCAAACCAACTTGTGGTAATAACTTAACAAAACAACGACATAAAAACTCTGGCCCCGATAGTTTGCAAGTGGCCCCTGTAATTGCCTACTTAAAAATCGCCCAGTAACAACTCGCGTAATGATTCATAGCTACTAAATAAATAGCTTCAACGGGTCCTATAAACTGTATTTTAGATCCCTGACCTAACAATTCGTACGCTTAATACGAACAACGGGCATATAAGACATTCGTACCTGCAAGGCTTGCTGACGTTTCAAAAATAAAACCTGATATTGGCACGCCTGTACCGATAGATGTTTCGAAATAAAAGGCTGCTGTTTGCTGGCGTGCGTGCATCGATAGCTGTGTCAACGGAACCTGTAAACTCGTAGTTCGCTGACCTAAGAACTTCGTGATATAACGCATTAACAGAAACGACAGCAATAAGGCATACCGTACGCGACTTCCCGCTCATCCTTGACAGGAACGGACGTGTCATATAGATGTGCTATCAAGTTTAAGTTGTTTTTTTTTATTCTGCTGACGGACTGCTAAATTATAGTGAGTATATGCTTGCGCTATTTGCTTTTAGATATAATAGTTTGCTTTAAACCTTTCACTGCTGAATCTTATTGTTACCTGAGCTCAAATTCAGGGGATTTTATCTCCCCCTAAATTTCATCGCCCCGTCTACGTATGGTATCAGGAAAATGTAGATCAATACAGGGTTTCTAGATTCATGATTATGGTTCTTAGTGGAGGTCAACACTAGTGATCAATGGAGTGTCAAAATACTAGTTCACCTAATGAAGATAATTCTTCAGCATTTGACGTTCAATCCAAGTATCTATGAGTTCGAAGTCCTGGCAATCAAAGTACTAAATCGCTGATTTGGATGGTCAAAACTCTCTTTCGCAACCCATATATTCGATGTTTAATGATCAACCTCCGTATCAAGTTTATGTGAATCTGCTGATGATCGGAACATTGGCCAATGAAAGACATGGCTTTTGGGAAGTTACTACTCCAGAATAAGGTGAGAGGGGTCAAGGAAGTAGGCAAAAGGGGCAAGGAACAGAGGTAGCCATAGAAGTTCTTGAGTATGAAAGATGCGAATTTTTTCTCAGTTCACCTTTTAGTAGCAAGTACAGATAAGGCTTATATTCCTAAAGCATTTGATTTCCTGTAAAGGTATCATTCGACAATGGATCCTTCATCTGTCCGAGAAATGTTTTACGGAACACTAATGTCGATCAGGGCAGAAAAGTATTTGATGTGAAGAGAATCAAGCGCAAGGTTGTTAAAGTTGCTACTGATGGCTATTGACGAGAGATCTGCCAAAACAACATCAAACTCCCAAGAAGAGGCTAGCCCAGTAAAAGGATTCAATTGATATGTGAATACTGCCTCACTGATCCTGACTT